>JACEIK010002565.1:130976-146124 GCA_018107945.1 Datura stramonium
ATGGCCTAAGTGTTATAGTTACAGATGTCATATAGCCGGCTTCTCGATCAATCATGAATCGAGTGTCAGTTGCGCCCTACCCCAGTTTTGGGGCGTGACAGGATTCATGAGATAGTTCTTGGAAGATTGAGAGAGTGGCATGGAATGAAATAGTAACTTGCAACTAGAAACCATAGAAAGAATCATTCTAGTATAATCACATCTTGAAATCTCAACCTGAAACTGAAAAGTGACATTTTCCTAGATTCTCATAATCATCTGAAGTAAAACCAAGTTTGTAATTGCCTTTAGTTATTTTGTATTTAATGTTTTTAGTAGTTAATTTTCCAAACCATTTACCATTTCAACTGTTTGATTGAATAGCAAAATAAGAAACAACCTTAACTGATTAAACTGACAAGTCTCTGAGAGATTGATATTCGGGACTTCTAGTCCTATATTACTTGATGACCACGTGCGCTTTCCTGTGCTTTGGCGATATCAGTGGCCATGGCATGCATCACCGTTCTAAAGGCTGCCCCGAGCTCTGCGGTGGTAACTTTCACACTTAGGGTCCCTACTAGAGTTGGTGAGGCTGGCTGACTTTCGTCGCCGATTTCTCTTTCACTGGCTCTTCTAAAAGGCATTCCCTATGATTGCGTACAACACATGTTAGAAGAATAGAGAGTGCAACTTCATAGAACGAAATAGAATCACGAAAGAAGAGAAATTTCCTACAATTTCTTGTAGCCTCTTCCTCATAAGTGTGGCACGCTTCTCACCCATGAAAAAGACTTTACATAATGCGGCTTTCAAAAACCCTAGGACACACCTAAACCTTGGTTCTGATACTAATTTTTTCACGACTGAGCTGTAATACCCCGGAAGTTCCTAAGAGTAGACCCGGGGGTTAAGAAATTAAATTTGCTGAAAGTTGGGAAAAAGTTGCAGTATGGGAGGAGGAATGAGTCCTTGTGACAAACAACGACCCGTTAGAAACAGTTGTGATGAGATCTCAGACTGGGCTACTGAGATGGAACGAGCCATGTAACGACTCATTGGTGCAAACGACGAGTCGCCGTAAGCGGTCATGAGTTGGATCTCGTGTTTCCCTGGTGGTGGCAACAGATGGTGACAACAGGCCGTTTGAACTTGTAATGGACCGTTATTTTGATCATTGGTAGGAGAGTGAAGGAAGGATCAGTGGTGTCAACGGAAGGATACAATGAGTCGTTGGTCCAAGCAAAGACTCGTCATGTCAGTCGTGGTTGGGTCACTAATCAAGGAAGTAGTATAATCAACGCAAGGTTAAAACGGGTCATTGTAGGTGATAACGACCCGTCCTATCAGTCGTTGTTTGAGAAGCTGGAAGTTTGAAGAGGTCCAGTGTATTCAACGGATGGAGATGATGAGTCATTGTATGAGACAACGACTCATCATGAGGGTCGTGGGTTCCAATTCGGGCAAATTTTCAGATTTTCTCAGGGGTAGTTTGGTAAAATCCATGCATCCATCTTTAATGTGACCTTTTTTTAGGTACTATTTGGGACGTTTTTAAGGGTTTTATTTAGCCCAAACTCTCATTCTATCAAAAATCTTCTCTTAACTGTTCTTCCTTCCTTCTTTCAAGTGCAAGGATTCTTCTAGGATTTTTTTCAAGAGCTTCAAAGTGTGATTCGAGTGGATTATTCTCCTACCAGGTATGCGGGTCTTTCAACAAGGATACTCTTCCATCATTATGTCCCAAAAATATTTTCATTAAATATCCGATTTCAATAAATCTAGAAAAGCATGATATAGGGTTGTAAAAAGGGTAAATTCTTCTTTATTTCTCTTAAATGCCAATATCTAATGTGATTATGAATTTACTTGGATTATTAATAGATTGGTTATCTTGAATTATGATATATAGGTTGAGAATCTATGAGTGTAGTATGTTCTTCACAAATTGGTTTGACTATTGAATGAGATTTGTTCATTTCTACCTTGATTATCGTAGTAATTCATGAACATGATGGAATTGTGGGAATATTGTATAATTAACCCTAATGACTTGATTAGGACATTGACAAATATGTTGGGTTGACTTGGAGTAGTGGGCTTGAGCAATCGAAGTAAATTATGTGTTGTCGCTATGTTTTGATTTAATTGATTGGGTATGATTTTGTTGTACTTATATTGATAGATTATGAAGTTTGGGCGGATTTTAAATTATCTTCCTTACTAAAAATTTTTTCTTCTAAATCTTTGAATCTAAAACGCCCATGGATGAAAAGTTCGTAAAAGAAGTGTTTCATGATCAATGTGAGATGATGATAAGGTTGATGATGAAAAGCACGTTCCTAAAACTACCCATAATTATGTTGTTGCTTTCAAAATGAGTTGATTAGATTCAAGTGTGGTAAAGCTTTGGGTAATACCCACATGTCGATTTTAAATGATGATTTTTCCGAAATAGGCTTACCACATTGTTTGGAGCGAAGTCTCTGAAATTTTGTAAATGTTAGCTTATGGTATGTTTTGAAATAAATAAAGCCATGCATCTCTAATAGAGTATGAGTTGAATTTATAAGTCGTGCATAACCTTATGCTATATGTTGAATGATGTAAATTTGGAATTTAACTGTCATGATAGAATAGTGCTTAATGCAAATCTATAGCATGCTCGTTGGGGTGAGATGATAAAGATAATAACGAATTGGTTCTATAATAATGTGAATTATGATGATAAAGCATGTGAATAATATGTTAACTTGTTTAGCCTATGTCTACTAGAAGATAACTCTAATCCTTATAGAATGAATATTGCATTATGAAAGTGGTGAATTTCCTCGTCTAGTATTAGTTGTAGTAATTGGAACATCCCTAGTCAGTCGGGACTCAAACCCCTAGTCAGTCGAGACTCACATCCCTAGTTGGTCAGGACTCACATCCCTAGTCAGTCGGGACTCAATATCCCTAGTCGGTTGGGACTCACATCCCTAGCTACTAGCCATGCATGTTTCTCCTTAGTCGGCCGGGACTAACATCCCTAGACAGTCAGTGACTCTCTATATCAGAGCATCTTTCTCCCTTTGATAGTCAGGGATTCTCCCTAAAGAGAATGTTTCCCTTTTACAGTCAGGGATGCTCCCTTTGAAAGTTTGGAACTTCCCCTTGTACAGAAAGTAGGAGAAGAAAGAGCGCAAGAGGGCTAGAGAGGAGAGTATGCGGGCTCATGAGGAGCATATGACTGAGCTGCATGAGAGAGTTAGAGGAGCAGGAAGCTCCACCACAACTCAGCCCGAGCTTGCTAGTGGCCATGATCCTTCAGGTGAGCCACATTTAGCCCCAATTACCACAGAGGCCGTTCAAGCGGCTACACCCACTAAGGGGGGGACCACTACCCCCATTGTTACACTATTGAGTGCGCCGGCCACCGCTAACACCACTACTACCACAGAGGTACCACCTTCACAAGATGACAAAGGTGAAGTATGAGTAGCCACGGTATGTCCTTCTCCCTTCATACTTATATTTTATGCTTCGGGGACGAAGCTCATTATTAAAAAAAGGGGTTGTACTTGTATTTTTTGGATATTTTGTTGTTCGTCTGAGGGTTTTTATTGCCGTGTTTCTTTTCCCTCAGACATGCTATCTAGTAGAACCGGCATGTGTTAGAATATTTTTTTTTAGTTGTGATTTTTGTTTGATCAGAAAGTAACTTAGGAATACTCAGCCAATGGATATGTACTACTTTTGTTTTCTTTGAAAAAATTAACCCTGCTTAAAAAATTTTGCTGTGTATTTGTGAAAACAATGCATAATTTTTGTGGATCGTTTTGTGTCATTTAGTTATTAATAGTGCTAGTCTTGTTAGACCATGTATGAAATAGACAGGTAAAGTAAAAATAGTTAATGTACCATGTGTGAGTGAGGTCATAATATTTATTGCGGTATGTTGTTGAAGATCTAGAACTTGCCTGGTTGGTGTCTGCACAGGTTAAGCATTGTTGGTTAGGAGATGATCATAGGCCATTTTTTATTGATCACTTTTAGCCTATATTTCCCTACCAAAGTTTCATGAATCCCTTGATCCCAAGTTTGAGCCTTAATAGACAATATTTCTTTGATTTACCTGTTGATTGTACCCATTTGTTTATAATGAACCTGTTTGGCCCTAGTCCTTCCTTGGATATTGTCGACCTCAACATAAGTAAAATTCTTATGTTGAGGGTGGATAGAGTAGGGGTGCATAAATTGTGGGAGTAGGAGAAAAGGAAAGAAAATAAGAGAAAAAAATGGTGAAAAAAGGTGTGGTGAGGTGAAAAAGTAAAAAGCTGAAAATTTGAGATTCAAAATAGCATGAAATTGTTGAAAAATGTGAAAAATCACCTCACCCATGCAAATATTCTTATAATGGGAAAAAAGGGAAGAGAAGAAGTCAAAAAGAATGAAGGGCGAAATAGGAAAATGGTGTAGCCAATGGATGTAATGCCAAGGAAGGGATAGTCACTCATAAAATCTTTCATCTTTATCANGTAATGCCAAGGAAGGGATAGTCACTCATAAAATCTTTCATCTTTATCATGTCCATCCCTAATCCTACATTACAAGCCATATCATGTTCTATAGTGATCTTAATTTGACCATCTAACAAACCAAAGAAGAAAAAAATTAAGGGCAAGCCTATGGTATCTGATGCATAATACTTGCAGTTCTTTGAGAGAGTGAGTGCTTCATTTTTCTAGTCTCATGTTTTATCTGATACATCATACTAGAGTGGGGAATTCATTTTTTGTGAGGGTACATAGATTATGTTTCTTTACCATTGGTCTGTATGAAACATATAGGTGATGACTTGATTGCTTGTTGATAGTTAGATGACATGACTTAATATTTAAGTATGATATTTTGATGTTGCTTGCAATACATTAGCTAATGATATTTCAGGAGGAAGGGTCAATAGAGTTGTATATGGAGTGCACATATTTGTTGGAGTTTTAGTTGTAGTATCTTAAGTTTATTTTCTAGTTGAGTGTCTTGTTTAGTTTTTCTTTTTCTTTGCTTGAGGATATGCAAAAGTCTTAAGGTGAGGTTGTTGATGTGCTTTGGATTTACAACACTATTGATGCTCAAAACTAAGAAAATAACATGGACTTAGGTGTATTAATGTGGATATGAGGCACTTTTCCTTTGATTTCAGGATAAATGAGTATTGGAACTATAAATTGCAAAAGAAAGCTAAAAGTATGCAAAAAAGGGAAAAAAGTGCAGTCCACAGTACGATCCGTAGGTACGAGAGTATCCTACGATATGTGAGATGAAGGTACGAGTCGTACCATACTAGTTGTGGTGAAGTTCAGATAAAGTTCAAAGTATCAGGATAAAGCCGCGGGTGCAATGTATGAGTCGTAGGATGTTGGTACGAATAGTACCATGGCCCAATACTTAGCAAAAATTCAAACAACTCTCCGACCTACGAGTCCATGCCACAGTGCGTGAGAAGCCCCTACGAGTCGTAGGTGGACCCGTGACGAGGTCGGCTACAGATATGGAAAGCAGTCCTGTTAGTTTAGGAAAAGGATTCTTGTGTCTCTATAAATACTTTTATGTTTTATTTGGCAGAGGACAATGAGTAGACTTAATTTTAAAAGGAAAACATTGTAGTAAGCAATTTTACACCATTGAAAGAGAGAATTGAGTTGGTTCTAACCTTTGTGGATCAATCTTTTCTGAATTCATATTGTTCTTGCTACTTGTTTTTCAAGATTTCGTGGATTAATTGAAGGAATTGTTCTTCTCGATCATCTTTGTAAGTATTTTTTTATGTTTTCAATCATGAATACAATTCACAACCTTGAAACTATGAGAGGCTAAAACCTCCATAACTAAGGTTGTGGGGACCATGGTGGATTAACAAGTTAGGGTTGCACAAAGTGATTCTAAGACCAATACTAATTACTTATATTGTATTTTGTTCATCTTTAATGATTCTTAGCGGTGTACAACGTTAGGAAGTGCCTGAATCTTTACTTGCTTTGGTCGAAGAGGTAGAGACTTAGGAAAAAAGAATTACAAAAAGCCTTATATATTTACGATCGTTGTATTAACTTGAGTTGTGGTCGCAAGATAGTTATATCTGGAACTTAGTGATAACGGTTAGTTTGCAAAACTCATGAGACTTGGTCGAGTAATTGAGGATAGTCATTCAATAGGGATTGGTCGATCATTTGAATGAACCTAAGCTATCAGTTCTATAAGTATGTATTTGTAAAGATCACGAGTGTATACCCAAAGCTGTTATGAACCCATTGGGAACACAAGCCCTAGTTATCTTTTAGTTGTTGATTCACAAATATAATCTTGATTGCTGTTTATTTTTATTATTAATTTTTATTAGAATTCCCCCCATTGTGAAGTAATTACCATACAAGTTCATCTACCAGCTGTAATCTAGATCTTCCATATTCCCTGAGAGATCAATCCCAACCTCTAAGTTTGGTTCTTTATTGACAACGTCCTCTTCATACTTCAGTTGGAAGTGTGGGTTGAGCGTTATCAAAAAGTGGTGCCGTTGCCGGGGAATACGGCTAAGACTAGGTTGTTTGCTTGTATTTGACATTTTGGTAGTTATTTCCTTAATTACGTTTGTTTTTATGTTTATGAGAACCCACAGACTGTCCTCCGGTGAATGCCAAGCACTCGAAGTAGAGGAGACCCCCTTGTTCCACTAAATCCCAAAATCGAACAAGCACTGCATAGAATGGAAAGCCTTGAGCAGAGAGAAGCCTATTTAGCTGAAGAAGCTAGGCAAGCCGAGCTAGCTCAGGTAGCTGCACTTTAGTATGCTGGTGATGATAAAGAGGAGGTGGTAAATGCTGGTCGACATGGGAGGGGTAACCGAGCTTAGATATTTTCCCCTCAGTTCTTCAATGATGAGGACCCAGATATTGATGAAGTTGGGTCAACTGGAGCAATTTTTCCACCACCACTGCCCGTTGGGGCCAAATTTGACATTACGAGCACCATGATTCAATTGTTAAATATGAAGGGGGTGTTTAGTGGCCACGCAGTGGATGACGTCAACCTGCACTTGAAGAACTTTGTAGGAATATGCAAGGCATACAAGCTGCCCGGAGTAAGCCAGGATGCAATACGACTCCGACTCTTCCCATTCTCTCTATCAAGGGAAGCTACTTTGTGGTTATCGGAGTTGCCTAATGACTCCATAACCAATTGGAGGGAGCTTAAACAAGCTTTCTTGGAGAGATTCTTTCCCCCATCAAGGATGTTATAGTTAAAAGATGAGATCTATAATTTCCGGCAAATTAAGATGGAGCCACTTAATGAAATCTAGTTGAGGTTCAAAAAAAAGTTGACTAAGTGCCCGAACCATAAGATCCCAAATGACAGTTTGTTGGAAATCTTTTACAAGTCTCTTAATAATAGCACCAAGGCTGTAGCAGACATAGTGGCTTGAGGAGCATTGATGAGTGACACTTGGGAGGAAGAAGCCACTATCCTTGACAGGGTGACAAAGACAAAAAGGGCCTGGCATATGAGGGAGGTTGATGCAGTGGCAGGTACATATGCTATTGGTTTGACTGCAGACTAACGAAGGAAGGAGGAAGAATGCGATCAGGAGTTGGCTCACATGCGCACATCATTGGATTTGCTAACAAGGGATATCATAGGAGCAACAATGAATAAGGTAAATGTAGTGGGAACTCAAGGAAGGGAGAAAGGAGCAAATCACTCTGATTCTGAGGAAGAGGCAAACTTCCTAGATAGCCAAGTGGTGGGTTTCCGGGCCAATGCCCAAACATCTGGACAAGAAAATTGGTGCCAAAGTTCTGGAAATCAAGGTCAGAACCAATACAAAGACAGCTACAATAGGAACGGGTTCATAGATAGGAGTCGTGTTCGTGAGCGAGAGGGAGAATGGAGAAGAAATGACGGATATCGCAATGACTAGGCTGGAGTCTATATGCCTCCCAACGCACGAGAAGGGGAGACTGGACAATCAGAGTTGGAGAGTATGATGGCTGAAATGCTTAAAAAGTTGAGGTCCACGGATGATTAGTTAAAAGAAATTCGAAGTGACTTATCTAGCATGGGTTAGAAAGTGGAATCTCATGCCACCGCCATCAAGCAGATAGAACACAAACTTGAGCAACTGTCAGCATCAATGAACCCTAGGCAAAAGGGTACACTTCCTAGCAACACTCTCCAGAATCCAAAGAATGATGCTCATTTCATGGAAATGAAGATTAGGAGTGGTAAAACCACAATTGACCCACTGTTCCCTGTTGAAGTTGAAAGGAGGAAAGAGAGCGTGATTGAGGAAGAAGAGATTGGTGATGAGGCACAACATGATGAGTGGAATGAGGCCCCTAGGGGTGAGAAGGAATGCGAAATTTGACAAGCGGCAACTTTAGTGCAAAAGGCTCTCCCAAGACCATGGATGAAGAAAAAGGCGGACAACGGTAAGTTCCAAAAATTTCTTTCAATGCCTAAACAACTTTCTGTGAATATACCATTGGTCGAACCACTAAAGCAGATGCCGAGATATGCAAAATTCATGGACCTAGTGAAGAAGAAAAGATCAATAAGCTATGAACCGATTGACAATGTCCATCACTGCAGTGCCATAGCAACAAGGGTCTTAGCTCAGAAAAAGGAAGACCAAGGTGCGTTCACGATACCTTGCACTATTGGTAATGTCGAGTTTGCAAGGGCACTTTGTGATCTAGGAGCTAGCATTAATCTAATTCCCTTGGTGGTCTTCAAGAAGTTAGGAATGGGAGCCCCACCAACCAACATACGGCTACTAATGGCCGACAGAACAGTAAAGAGACCATTGGGCATCCTAGTTGATGTGCTCGTCAAGGTTGATAATTTCATATTCCCAGCAGACTTCATGATCTTGGATTGCGGGGTCGATTGTGAGGTCCCCATCATTTTGGGGTGACCATTCCTCACTATTGGGAGAGCTCTAGTAGATGCGGAAGCTGGCCTGTTAAATTCAGGATAAACAAAGAAGAGGTCACTTTCAACATTTGTTGGACTATGAAGCAACCAAAGGAATTTAGTGTGATCTCAAAACTTGAGGAGGAGTATGAGTCACTTGACGAATTCTGAGTGTTCAAGAGACTTCTGTCGTGCCGCAACATTAAATCAGGCTCTTCTTGGGAGGCAACCCAAGTGGTTGTTTGGTGAAATATGAGTAACGAGACCACCTACGTCGTGCCGTAATGTTAAATCAAGTGCTTCTTAGGAGGCAACCCAAGTTAGTGAACTAATGTTCAATGCCCCTTATACGCGATGTGGCGGAAAATACTAATTCAACGAGATATGCCTTGCCTGCATTAAGATTTAAAACTTTTCGTGTGCTCAGTGTGCAGGGAAACAAACATAGGTGGCTGAAAAAAATCTGCTGCTACAGGATCTGAGTACGACTCGTGGTAAGGTCCTACAAGTCATGGCAGTAGTGGTGGTGAATAGCAAAGAAAATTTGAACCAAAGTGCGACATACGACTCATCCTACGATTCGTACCTCAATGGTACAAGTCGTAGGATGCACCCACAGGTCAACATGTAAGTACTCTTTGGTTAAAATCACCACGAGTCAGGGGACGAGTTGTAGGTTGCTCTTATGACTCGTGGTACGAGTCGTGACGGGTCAACATCACTCTATTCAGCCCAGATTTTTAAATCTGCCCTTACCTACTTAAACATCAAAATTGACCATTCTCCCACGGGAATACCTCACAATCCACGACCCAAGACATGAGAATCCTCTCTCCAACACCCATAGCTTCCCATCATCAAAAAAAGTAAGCACAAAATTCTTGCTTCAACTAAGTCTGTAAAGCCCTAGAAGTTGATTTCCAGTCTGTGAATCGACAATGAAGTAAGTGATTTACATTGCAAGCTCTAAATGTTTGAAAGTGAACTTAAGGAAATCGAAAACCCATAAGAATCACTGGGTATGCTTGAAAATTAATGGGTATGTGCGAAAACACCAACTCGATTGGAAACCTACTGGAAATTTATTGAATCTTGGCCCTGGAACACCTAAAGGGAGTTACGAGTAGGGGAGGATTGAGTAGTGCAAAAAGGGAGTTACCATATACTAGACCTGGGGGAAATTTGAGTACCAAAAAATGTGCAAGACAAATACTTACACACTGAGCAAAACAAGCGTAAAATTGGGCTGAAAAAGGGTACGCAGCACAGTATGGGTCGTAGGTTGACACTACAAGTCGTACTAAGTGCTCGTACCACTTATTTTGAAAAAAATTGATCTGGGTATCCCATCTTACGACTTGTGGAATCGACCTACGGGTCATACCACGAATAGTGGTGAAACAACTGACTCAGAGTCTTATAAAGCTAGAGATTCACCTAGTGGTTCACTTGAGGATCATCAAGTAGACACCTCTGACACCGATGGAACCAAAACCACTAGGGAAAGAGCAAAGTCCCAAGCTGAAGCAACCACTGACACATTCGCTCAAGCTCCCCAATCTGAAAAGGGAGCTACAGAGGAACTACAAAGGCTTAAAACCAACTCCAACACTGAGGAAAGGTCAGAAGGGACTCAGAATGATGTGGAAAGCAGTGATGAAGTAGAGGAGGAGGAGACCCCTGGAAGAGAAAAAAGCAATGCAGTGGAGAGTGCTGGGTGCTAAAGAGATATATGAACAAGGCATAGCTCTCACCGCCAAGAAAAAACCAAAAAGAAGCATCCAAGAAGAATCACGGACCATCACTAATTCCTTGAACGAAGTTGAGGAGATGAAGCGTATTTTTAGCTTCTATGGGTTAGAATGGATGGACAAGACCCGTACACAATACACAAAAGAGATCGTTAGGGAGTTCTACGCCAACTACCTAGCCACAATGCAAGAGAAAGAAAAGGAGGGGCAAAAGATAAAGGAGAAACCTTATTTGGAGAGTGTTCTAGTCCGAGGGCAAGTAGTAGATGTATCTGATCAGACTATTGCACGGATGTTGTATGGAACTCAGTTTAGACCAACAAGGATAACACCAGAGTATGATTACAGGGTGGAGGCAATGAAGCAGATCAAAAGTCTGAGCAGGGGTGAGTGACAGAGGGAGATGTAATGTCTAGCAGAGGTGATCGCTAAGAACAAGGATGAGGCCGGGTAGGTTACAGGTGGAAAGAAGTGACAAAGAATTCACTGAACCTCATAACAAATGCCTGCTAGACATTGGTAAGACATCGATTGGCACCCACAGTCAATGATAACATGCTGAGTGCTAACAGAGTAGCGTTGGTTGCATGCCTCATGTCTCATTACCCTCTTAACATCCCGAGGATCATAGCTACAGAGATACGAGATCGGGAAGTGGAAGTAAGCACTACTATCCCATTCCCGATCCTTGTATACAGTTTGTGCAGGGAGGCGAGAGTTCAGCGGGGTGATAACGGAGTGATTGGAGGCTAAATAATTGCAGACATAGGCCTTATCAAGGATGAGATGAACCCAGTAAGAAAATCCAGGATGCCTACAGCTATCCCAGCATCTCAGCTAGAAGGGGACATACAGGTAAATTTCCCTAGTACTCAAGAGGAGAGCGAGACACCGGCTACAGATGTCGCTCATTCAGAGTCAGCTCCCAACACCTTAGCTACACCACTGCCCAATGTACAGACTCAGACTCCAGCAGGGTACATCTTGGTACAACAAGATTTCCTCCAAAAGCTAGCAAAGAGATTGACCATGGTCGAGCGCAAAATTCAAGCAATGATTGAGAATGTAAAGCCATGGGTCAAATCTGAGATAGATGCAACAACTCAGGATCTTCATGCCCACCTGGATAGTTTTGAGAGCAGATTTAACATGAGGATGGCGGAACAGTCAGACACCGGCAGTCTCTGTGCGGAGTTGGGGGCTCTTCGGAGTCAAGTGGTGGAGTTGTCTTTACGGAAACAAACTTTTATAGCAGCCCCCACTCTTTCGGACCTAGATGCAGAGCTTGATGAGGATATTGATTTGGCAGCATATTGGGGGCCAACTGCAGCTGGTGATAAAGGCAAGAAGAGAGTTGTTGAAGATGCTAAAGAGGAGAATTTGAGAAAAAAGAGAAAGAAGGAGAAGAAAGAAAGCAAATAGGCTAGAGCGGAGAGTATGCGGGCTCATGAAAAGCATATGACTAAGCTTCATGAGAGAGTTAGAGGAGCGGGAAGCTCCACCACAGCTCAGCCCGAGCTTGCTAGTGGCCATGACCCTTCGGGTAAGCCACATTCAGCCCCAGTTACTATAGAGGCCGTTCTAGCGGCTACACCAACTGAGGGGGGGACCACTACCCCCATTATTACACCATTGAGTGCGCCGGCCACCGCTAGGGCCACTACTACCATAGAGGTACAACATTTTAAAGATGAAAGAGGCGAAGTCTAATTAGCCACAGGTTTGTCCTTCTCCCTTCGTAGTTATATTTTATGCTTCGGGGATGAAGCTCATTTTTTAAAAAAGGGGGGTGTGTACTTGTATTTTTGGGATATTTTTCTGTTCACCTGAGAGTTTTTCTTGTCGTGTTTCTTTTCCCTCAGACATGCTATCTAGTAGAACCGACATGTGTTAGTATTTTTGTTTTAAGTTGTGATTTTTGTTTTACTAGAAAGTAACTTAGGAATACTAAGCCAATGTATATGCACTACTTTTGTTGTTTTTGAAAATATTAACCCTGCTTAAAAAAAATTTCTGTGTATTTGTGACAATAGTGCATGATTTCTGTGGATCATTTTGTCATTTAGTTATTAATAATGCTAGTCTTTTTAAGCCATGTATGAACCAAATAGGTAAAGTAAAAATAGTTTATGTACCATGTGTAAGTGTGGTCTTAATATTTATTGCGGTATATTGTTGAAGATCTAGAACTTGCTTGGTTGGTCTCGACATAAGTTAGGGATGGTTGGTTAGGATATGATAATAGGCCATTTTTGTTATAACTCACTTTTAGCCTATATTTCCCTACCGAAGTTTCATGAATCCCTTGATCCCAAGTTTGAGCCTTAATAGACCATATTTCTTTGATTTACCTTTTAACTCTACCCATTTGTTTATAATGAACTTGTTTGGCCCTGGTCCTTCCTTTGATATTGTGAACCTCAACATAAGCAAAGTGCTTAAGTTGTGGGAGCGGGAGAAAAGGAAAGAAAAGAAGAGAAAAATATGGTGAAAAAAGGTGTGGTGAGGTGAAAAAGTAAAAAGCTGAAAATTTGAGATTCAAAATAGCTTGAAATTATTGAAAAATGTGAAAAATCACCTCACCCATGCAAATATTCTTAAAATGGGAAAAAAGGGAAGAGAAGAAGTAAAAAAGAATGAAGGGCGATATAGGAAAATTGTGTAGCCACTAGATGTAGTGCTAAGGAAGGGATAGTCACTCATAAAATCTTTCATCTTTATCATGTACAACCCTAAGCCTACATTACAATCCATATCAAGTCCAATAGTGATCTTAAGTTTACCATCTAACAAACCAAAGCAGAGAAAATAAGGGCAAGCCTATGGTATATAATGCATAATACTTGCAGTTCTGTGAGAAAGTGAGTGTTTCATTTGTCTAGTCCCATCTTTTAATTAATACTTCATACTAGAGTAGGGACTTCATTTTTTGTGAGGGTACATGGATTATATTTGCTTTTACCGTTGGTCTGTGTGAAACACATAGGTGATGACTAGAGAAAATAAGGGAAAGCTTATGGTATCTGATGCATAATACTTGCAGTTCTTTGAGAGAGTGAGTGCTTCATTTGTCTAGTCCCATGTTTTAATTAATACTTCATACTAGAGTAGGGACTTCATTTTTGTGAGGGTACATGGATTATGTTTGCTTTTAACATTGGTCTGTGTGAAATACATAGGTGATGACTTAATTTCTTGTTGATAGTTAGATGACATGTCTTGATCCCTGAGTATGATGTTTTGATGTTTCTTGAAATACATTAGCTAATGATATTTCAGGAGGAAGGGTCAATAGGGTTGTATATAGAGTGCACATATTTGTTTGAGTCTTGGTTGTAGTATCTTAAGTTTATTTTCAAGTTGAGCGTCTTGTTTAGTTTTTCTTTTTCTTTGCCTGAGGACATGCAAAAGTCTTAAGTTGAGGGTGTTGATGTGTTGTGGATTTACAGCACATTGACGCTCAAAACTAAGAAAATAACATGGACTTAGGTATATTTATGTGGATATGGGGCACTTTTCCTTTGATTTCACGATAAATGGGTGTTGGAACTATAAATTGCAAAAGAATGCTAAAAGTGTGCAAAAAAGGGCAAAAAGTGCAGTCCACAGTATCATCCGTAGGATGGACCTATGAGTCGTACTGAGGGCCTTGATAATAAGCTTAAAGTTTTACTTGGAAGACTGATCCCATGATACCTCTCACGGATTGTACCATGGTGGTATGAGTCGTGGTAAGCCAATCGTAATGAAATCCAGAAGAATTGTAAAGGAGGCTGATTCTCAGTACGAGAGTATCCTACGATCCGTGAGATGAAGGTACGAGTCGTACCATACCAGTCGTGGTGAAGTTCAGAAAAATTTCAAAGTATCAGGATCAAGCCACGGGTGCAATGTATGAGTTGTAGGATGTTGGTACGAATCGTACCTTGGCCCAATACTTAGCCAAAATTCAGACAACACTCCTAGCCACGAATCGATGCCACAGTCCATGAGAAGCCCCTATGAGTCATAGGTGGACCCGTGACGAGGTCGGCTACAGATATGGAAAGCGGTCATGTTAGTTTAGGAAAAGGATTCTTGTGTCTCTATAAATACTTTTTATGTTTTATATTTCATAGAGACGATGAATAGACGTAATTTTAGCAGGAAAACATTGTAGTAAGAAATTTGACACCATCGAAAGAGAGAATTTAGTTGGTTCAACCTTGTGATGAACCTTTTTCTTGAATTCATATTATTCTTGCTACTTGTTATTAATGATTTCGTGGATTAATTGAAGGAATTGTTTTTCTCAATCATCTTTGTATGTATTATTTTATGTTTTCAATCATGAATACAATTCACAACCTTGCAACTATGAGAGGCAAAAACCTCCATAGCTAGGGTTGTGGGAACCATGGTGGATTAACAAGTTAGGGTTGCACAAAGTGATTCTAAAACCAATACTAATTACTTATATTGTATTC
>JACEIK010002565.1:146370-164400 GCA_018107945.1 Datura stramonium
CTAAGTTATCAGTTCTGTAAGTAAGTATTGGTAAAGATCATGAGTGTATACCCAAAGCTGTTATGAACCCATGGGGAACACAAACCCTAGTTATCCTTTAGTTGTTGATTCACAAATATAATCTTGATTGCTATTTATTTTTATTATTAATTTTCTTTAGAATTCCCCCCATTGTGAAGTAATTACCATACAAGTTCATCTACTGGCTGTAATTTAGATCTTCCATATTCCCTATGGTATCGACCCCAACCTCTAAGTTGGGTACTTTATTGACAACGTTCGCTTTATACTTCAGTTGGAAGTGTGGGTTGAGTGTTGTCACTAGTGGTGAGTCCTCATCCTCCGAGGACATCGCTTATATTCTTATTTTATTATGTTTCAATTTTTAGACTTTGGGAGTTAGCTGGGGGTTTGTCCCAGTCACTCATCAGTTTATTAGAAGGCTTTCAAATTTATTTAGATAGATTCAACGTTGTATCTAAGTGTTGATAAAATAACTATTATTGTTTATATTAGATTCTTGCTATTAGCTTCCACTTATTCATGTTGTTAGTCGTCTCTTATGTTAAGTGTTATGCTATGATTATGCCATGGGTCGACTTGGAGCCTTTTAGGGTTCCTGGTCTCGTGTTACGACTAGGGTGTGAACTCGGGTCGTGACAAACTTTGTATCAGAGCAAAGGTTTAAAGTGTCCTAGGGTGTCTGAAAGCAATGTTATGTAGAGTCTTTTTATGGGTGTCAAGCGCGCCACACTTATGACGAAGAGGCTATGAGACGTTCTAGGAATGTTCCCTTTTACTCATGATTCCTATAGTGCGTAAAGCATGAATCTCTAAACAATTCTTTCCCTTGACTCATGCTTTACGCGTTCGCTGATAATGCCTCCTAGACGAGCGAATGGAAGGAGATGTGGTAACGGGCGCCAACAGGTACCACTAGCCTAGGCGAACCCAATTGATGATCATGTTACTCATGTTGAGTTCTGACGGCCTTTCACATGTTAGCGCAGGCCCTGACCTCTCAGATTAACCAGCAAGCAGTGGCCCGTGCTCCTCAGAATGGAAATGAAGCGGCAGCAAGGATAAGGGATTTTCTTCGAATGAACCCATTCGAATTCCTAAGGTCAAAGTTTAATGAGGACCCATATGAGTTCTTGGAAGAGATCCAGAAGATTATTCATATCATGGGAGTGACAGGGAATGAGAGCACAGACTTAGCCTCCTACCTGTTAAAGGGAGTTTCTTATGTCTAGTATTTTCAGCGGAGGGATAGTCGGGGAATTGCAGCAGGTCACATACGTTGGTAAAAATTTATGATAGCATTTTTGATAGGTTTTTACCTTGAGAGTTGAGGGAGGAAAAGGCGTAACAGTTCATCAACTTGAAGCAGAATGACATGAATGTCTAGGAGTATGCGTTGGAGTTCACTCGGTTATCTAAGTACGCGCCAAAAATGGTAGCCGAACAGCGGGCCCGAGTGACCAGGTTTGTGAATGGAGTGTCAGAATCCTTGGTCAAGGAATGCAGGAGTACCAAGCTGCACAAGAACATACACTTCCCATGCTTGGTGATATTTGCTCAGCAGATGGAAGAAGACAGGTGAGAGAGAAAGAGAGAGGGGAAAAAAGGGATATTACTGGAGATCTAGAGTTCTCCCAGCAGAAATCATTAGCTCCAGCACCTTCCACAGCCAGTGCTCTATATCAGCCCAGAGTGAGGGAGATTACGTACCCATTGTGTAAGAGCTATGGAAAGCACCACTTTGGAGTACGCATGGACGACTCAGAGGTTTGTTTTTGGTGCGGCAAGGCAGACTATATGCATCGAGATTGTGCAGCAGATAAGCGAAGTGAGAGTAGATTCTCCGCTACCTCCCAAGATTCTGACCCTGTAGGTGTCAAGGTATGCCAACAGCCTATAGNGCAGACTATATGCATCGAGATTGTGCAGCAGATAAGCGAAGTGAGAGTAGATTCTCCGCTACCTCTTCAGTAGATCCTATATCACGCCTGTTTTAGCAGGGTGCATCCTCTAATCCGAGTGTCGGGCATCGTCAAAATGCTCCTATGCCGTAGCAGCCCAATAGGATAAGGGCAAGGCGCAGGTAGTGGCCATAGGTATGTCATGAATCTTGTGTTACCCTTTTATATATTGTCAACCTCAGTATTGAATAAGAAACTCTGTTGTGATTGTGGAAAAAGATTGTTGATGTGTGATGTGAATAGCAGTTAGTGTAAGGCTCACAGTGAATGTTAGAAGTGAAAGGGGAGCTACGAATTAGTTATTTAGCCTGACCTGAAGCAAGATTCGGGAGCCTTAGAATGATTACTTTACGCTAAGGGGGACATAGTGAATATGTGGAATAAGTCGGATCTTGAGAATGCTCATAAGAAGTCCTAGCTTTAGCAGTTGCAGTATGTCGATCTCTTTAGGGTTTAGATAAGTTTCCCTACGTTTCAATTAAAGTTAAATGGTGTCTATTCCTATGTGAAAATTCCTTATGTTTAGCGGTAACCTCTTCAGACAGTGATGCCAGTCTTTCTCTATGAGTCCTTTATGGTTATTTTCGTGTTATGAATCAGTTATGTGTATTAATTCATGTTTTCTAGTATAGTCAGCTTGAACTCAGTCTATAGAATTTCTTAGTAAGTTTAGTATAACCAAGCTATTTCACGTATGTGCTCAGTTTTAGATGTTGGGAATAACTCATGCTCATAAATTTCCTACCCTCAGTTAGATTTTATATCGTGAATGTTAGCTTAGTATCAAGAAGCGATTCGAGAACGAAGGATCAATATGCATCAATTTTGTGCCAGATGAGGGAAAGAATTCTTTTTGGTGTTTTGTCTAGTTCTATGTTTGTTTTATGTTCTTCAACTCCCCTTGATCCATGGTATGCATGTTAGATGTGGGTATACAGAATTGGTGTATAGGGTTTGTCCGGAGTCAGATACTTCTTTGGTGTTTAGCAGTTATTTATTGATAATTGGATATCGGTTTCGTCTCTATCTTTTCGGTATGTTTAGCCAACATTCGAGGAGGAATGTTCCCAAGGGGGAGATATTGTAATACCCTAGAAGTGCATAAAAGTAGATCCGGGGGTTAAGAAATTAAATTTTCTTAAAGTTGAGAAAAAGTTGCAGGACGGGAGGAGGAACAAGTCGTTGTGAAAAGAAACGACCCATTAAAAGCAGTCATGGTGAGATATCAGACTGGGCAACTGAGAAGGAACAAACCATGTAATGACTCATTGGTGCAAACGACGAGTCTTCGTAAGCAGTTGTGGGTTGGATCTCGGGTTTCCCTGGTAGTGACAATGGGCCGTTGGAACTGGTAATGGTCCATTGTTTTGATTGTTGGTAGCAGGGTGAAGGAAGGACCAGTGGTGGCAATGGAAGGATACAATGAGTCGTTGGTCCAAGCAATGACCTGTCATATCAATCGTGGTTGGGTCACCTGTCAAAGAAGCAGTATAATCAACGGGAGGTTGCAACGGGTCATTGTAGGTGACAACGACCCTTCCCGTCGGTCTTTGTTTGAGAAGATGGAAGTTTGAAGAGGTCCAGTGTATTCAATGGATGGAGATGATGAGTTGTTGTATCAGACAATGACTCATCCTGAGGGTCGTGGGTTCAAGTTCGGGAAAATTTTCAGGTTTTCTCAGGGGCAGTATGGTAAAATCTCATGCATCCAGCTTTAAAGTGACGTTGTTTCGGGTACTATTTGGGAAATTTTTAAGGGTTTCATTTATCCCAAACACTCATTCTCTCAAAAATCTTCTCTTAACCCTTCTTCCTTCCCTCTTTCAAGTTCAAGGATTCTTCAAGGGTTTTCTTCAAGAGCTTCAAAGTGCGATTCGAGTGGATTATTCTCCTACTAGGTATGCGGGTCTTTCAACAAGGATACACTTTCATACTTGTGTCCCAAAAATATTTTCATTAAATATTCGATTTCAATAAATCTAGAAAAGCATGATCTAGGGTTATAAAAAGGGTAAATTCTTCTTCATTTCTCTTAAATGCCAATGTCTACTGCAATTATGAATTTAATTGGATTATTAATTGATAGGTTATCTTGAATTATGATATATAGGTTGAGAATGTATGAGTGTAGCATGTTCCTCACAAATTGGTTTGAGTATTGAATGGGATTTGTTTCTTTCTCCCTTGATTATCGTAGTAATTCATGAACATGATGGAATTGTGGGAATATTGTATAATTAACCGTAACGACTTGATTAGGTCATTGACGAATATGTTTGGTTGAATTGGAGTTGTGGGCTTGAGCAATCGAAGTAAATTATGTGTTGTCTCCATGTTTTGATTGAATTGATTGGGTATGATTAGGTTGTACTTATATTGATAGATTATGAAGCTTGGGCGGATTCTAAATTGTTCTTCTTACTAAAATTGTTTTCTTCTAAATCTTTGAATCTAAAGCGTCCATGGATGAAAAGTTTGTAAAATAAGTGTTTCATGATCAATGTGAGATGATGATAAGGTTGATGATGAAAAGAACATTACTAAAACTACCAGTGATTACGTCGTTGCTTTCAAATTGAATTTATTAGATTCAAGTGTGGCAAAGCTTTGGGTAATACTCACGTGTCTATTTTAAATGATGATTTTTCTGAAATAAGCTTACCACATTGTTTGGAGGGAAGTCTCCCAAATTTTGTAAATGTTAGCTTATGGTATGTTTTGAAATAAATGAAGCCATGCATCTTTAATAAAGTGTGAGTTTGATCTATAAGTCGTGCATGACCTTATGCTACATGTTGAATGATGTAAATTTGGAATTTAGCTGTTAGGATAGAATAGAGCTTAATGTAAATCTATAGCATGCTCGTTAGGATGAGATGTTAAAGCTAATAATGAATTGGTTCTGTAATGATGTGAATTACGATGATAAATAATGTGAATAATATGTTAACTTGTTGAGCATGTGTCTACTAGAAGATAGATCTAATCCTTTCAGAATGAATATTGCATGATAAAATTGGCGAATGTCCTTGTCTCTGATTAGCTGTGGTAATTAGAACATCCCTAGTCAGTTGGGACTCATATCCCTAGTTGGTCGGGTCTCACATCCCTAGTCAGTCGGGACTCACATCCCTAGTCGGTTGGGACTCACATCCCTAGCTACTAGCCATGCATGTTTCTCCTTAGTCGGTCGGGACTAACATCCCTAGCCAGTCAATGACTCTCTATATCAGAGCATCTTTCTCCCTTTGACAATTAGGGATTCTCCCTAGCAATAATGTTTCCCTTTGATAGTCAGAGATGCTCCCTTTGACAGTCAGGGACTTCCCTTTGGACAGTCAGGGATCCTCTTGATATCAGTCATGACATCGTACTTCTATATTATTTCCGTTTTTTATATCTTGCGCATCAGTTAATCTTATGTTAATGAATGTCCCTATAAGTGATGATGTTAATATGTATATGTAAATCTCATATAAGCTTGTTGTATCTCCTTTTAGTTATATTACTATTAATGTGAGGTCAAATTACATCTACTTTGTATATTTGTTTGTTTAGTTTAATTACGCTTCCTGCATACTCAATACATTTCATATACTGACCGCACGCCTTCTTCTGCTATATCATTTAATGATATAGATTCAGGCTTCCCGACTCAGCCTCATGTTTCGATACGCTTCTCTCTCCCCCAACTGCTAGTGGTGAGTCCTCAACCTCCGAGGGCGTGGCTTATATTCTTATTTTATTATGTTTTAGTTTTCAGACTATGGGAGTTAGCTAGGGGTTTGTCCCAGCAACTCATCAGTTTAGTACAAGGCTATTGGACTTGTTTAGACAAATTCAACGTTGTATTTAAGTGTTGATAAAATAACTATTATGGTTTATATTAGATTCTTGCTATCAGCTTACGCTTTTTCATGTTGTTAGTCGTCTCTTATGTTAAGTGTTATGCTATGATTATGCCATGGGTCGACTTGGAGTCTTTCGGGGTTCCTAGTCCCATGTTATGACTAGGGTGTGAACTCAGGTCATGACACGAGCTGGGAACCGGGACCAAGACATAGGACCTAGAACCACCAAGATCTACAAGCTAACCCATGGCACATGCTTAGGAATTTAAGAGCCGAATGTATAAATAGAAATCTGAAATATAACAAAGACCAAAATGGAGTCAACACTTGACAAGTTGAATCACCTATGTAATGTCTGAAAAGCCTCTAAAACATCAGATAGGCTGATGGGATGACACTCCCAACTAGCTCGCTATAGCCTGTAAACTAAAATAACACACAAAACATAAGCTACTAACGGTCCTCAAAACATATGGACTCACCAAGGCTAAGGTAGATCTGGACTGAGCGGGAGTGAGCTGACAACGAGACTGGGGTGGATCACCCGAACCTATTTCATAAAATGATACAACATAGAGTGTGCGGTCAGTACATTGAATGTACTGAGCATGTGAGGTAAGTAATACATGCTAGTAAAATGATAGTCTAAAAAGATGAACATAATTCAAGAGAGAACATCAGAGTAAGGACAACATGCTAAATATCATATTTTTGAAGTAATCATAATCATGAGATATTCATCATAAGCTGAACATAATAACCCAAGGTTTAGAAATAGAAAATCATGTAATGTACCATACTTGAAATCATACATGAAAACTCGTAAATTGATCAATGGGCCCAATATACGATAAAACATAATATCATAATATATGAACATAAGTAACTGAAAACAAGGGGAACAGTGGGACACTCATCATAATTGATACCATCATGAGAGAGATTACATGATGCCTAACTATCTCGCTCAGGTTGGCAGAGTCGTTCCAAGCTTGCCAAGCCAAAGAATGATTTAGCCATGATATCACTTGTGAATCCTCGTAGAGTTTGAATATGAATATATACCTATAGTGGCATGTAGTTTTTGAGACTCAGGGTTTGCCTTAACCCCTAGCCTACTCGGTGTTAGACATACTCCAAAAAACATGCACATGGCTCATAAATATTATCATGAAAATATACTTGAATTTGCATGTTCTAGCAAAAACATGAAATCATAATCATAAATGACATATGTGAAATATTCATGAAAAGATGCCATAGAGTTGGCCATGATACTTGAAATTGAATTTTATGAAAATAATACATGCTTGGTGATGTCGCCCCAGCGCATGTGGTCGTCAAGTAATATTGGATTATTAAGTCTAGATATTGTAGCCATAGGGACTTATCAATTTAATCGTTATGAGGTTGTCACTATGATTTCACTAATCTACAAAACAAGTAAATTGGAGATTGGTTTGGAAAATTAAACTACTATAGTTCAAATGTAAAGTTTAAATAAAACTAATGCAAGCTTGATTGTATTTCGATAATGATGACAAACTAGGGCAACGACTCTTGGTTGGTTTCAAGTTGAGTTTTCCAGACGTAATTAAACTATTATGATTCTTCCTACGATTGTTAGTAGCAAGTTACTATCCCATTTCATTCCACTATCCTTAGCATCCAAGAACTATCTCATGCACCCTAACGCCTATATCCATATGATTGCAGAAGAACATGAAACGATGATTACTCGTACTTGTATTTCAACTAAATGGGGTTGAATGGTATATCCCTATCCTCAACAACAACATCTATCCTATCGCCAATTGGTTTTAGGGTCTTTGAATTCCCGTTCTGTATTTATTTTTAACCCTTTTGATTCCCTTTCCCATGTTCAATCGAAAGCCAACAGATTACTTACAAGGTGATCAATCTCATAAATAATAAATTAAAACAAATAAATACAAACAACCATAAAGAAGAATCAAAACCAAGTTTATTACACTTTCAAACAATCAACCATCCACTGCAGCCACAACCCTAGAATATAAGTTTAGCCACTCATAGACAAGCGGAGAAATCAATAAGTAGTCATCATCATACAAAAATATGAAGTAAAAAAGAGAAAACCTAGTTGTAGATATTTTTCTTCCTTCCAAATGACTTACAAGTTTTCATGAACAAAATACGGAAAAGAAAATGAGAGAAGACTCCTCTCTGGCGTCTCAGCCTCTTCTGAATGTCAAAAGTTGTCAAAAGACTGATCAAAGATGTGCAACAAACGACCTAGTCCTCATATATATATAGATGGGCCTTAAAATGATGATTTTTCCCTTTAAAATGGCTTAAAAAATATTTTTCTCCCTGAAATGGGTCTGGTGTGCCGCCCCTCCTTTCTCACCATAGACTTAGTTGAATTTTTAGCAATTTTCAACTATCAAGTAGGCCTGGCGCACCGCCCCAGCCATAGCACCAGCCTGAGATTCTTTTCTCTAAAGTTTGAGGGTTGGTGCGGGGTGCTAGCCATAACACCATACTTTGAATTTATTTCTCTGTAGTTGGGACTTGGGCAGGGCGCCACCCATAGCACGGAACCTGTCAGAATCTCAAATATACATTCCTTGCATCATTTTGAGCTCCTTTTGCTTAGTTTTCTACTCAAATAAACTAAAATCGTATGTTAGAGTATAAAACACATGCATACATGAATTGTAGCATAAATTATAGAATATGAACTTAAAACATGATCAAATATGGGTACAAACATGGCAAACGGGCATGAAAATATGGCCAACATCACCAGCCCACACTTAAATCATTGTTCATCCTCGAAAAATCCTTAAAACATACCTAAACTCATGTTTTACCATCACACTTGACACCTCTATCAACTCATACTCAACAAACTAGCATGGAGTAAATATAGAGTGGTTTATCATCATACAACAATTCTTCAATAAAGCACATAAAAAAATTTCACAATCAAGGAAACACAACCTCTATAATGACTCATCTTTTCAACACAAAGGGCCAACATGATTAAGTGTGACACATGCAACAAGTAGTACACCGAATTAGACCTCTTGTGCCCCTCACTTTTAGTGGTGCTCCTCTCTCAAATTCATCAATATAAGACATAGAACATGATAAGTAAGACACTCTCACTCTTAAGAATGATGCAATGCACATATGCAACATACCATAGGCTTGCCCTTCATGTACGTTTAAACTACTTAATTGTTTCAAGAGATTAAGATCACTGGGACTTTTTTTGGTTTTAACGTCAGCTAAGGGACGGGTTGAATTGATATTTGATTTAATAGTAACTACCACCCTAAGCACTTTTAATACATATTTCACTTTTCTTGTTCACCACCTTTTCCTTGCTTGTTCACCTTTCCTCTACTCACCCTTGTCTTTTCTTTTCTTGCCCCATTTTTTTTCTCTCCCATAGAGACTACGTGAAGCCAGACTATCCAGTACTAAACAACGAATTATTGCAAGATTAGAATCTATTCGGATTAAGAGTAATTGGATTTAACTATTACTACAAATTGTGCTAAGCTATAGTTGTAAACTATTAGAGATAATTCTAGAGAAGTGAACTAATATTGGATTGATCCCCCAAAATCACCCAATGTGAAAGAATTAAGAGAGGTCTAAGGATGAACATGCAACCAATTTACTTAGGCAACCAATAGGTATCTTTAAATATCACCATAGGGGTGAATCTACTCCAATTTTGTCACATTGAAAAGAACTTCCTTCTACCCTATTGCTTGTTTGCCAATTTGGAATTCAACCAATGTTTAGGAGAATACATTAAAAATGGTTATGGCTTGAGTCATTATTGGTTGAAGCTAATCCAACCCAAATATTTTCTTTCAAGCCTCGTAAGGATAATTGGGTAGGACTGGATGATTCTCATCACGAATCACAAACTACATAGCAAAAATAAATCAATTGTTCGATAGCCGAAACTCAATCTCATTAAATTGGGATCATTAGGGTTCACAACCCATTGGGCTCAAAACCCTAGATCTGGGTTTAGTTACCCATGGCTAGAAGAAGAAGAAGAAAACCAATGTAATGAGATCACATAAGGACTTTTCTAAGCTTGTAATGAAGGTTAGAGTGTTGGTAGGGTAGAATTTAGGCTTTTAGTGACTCACTTACCCTCCTTAACCACTTCATCATATTTTCACAACATTTTCACCTTTTTGATCCCTTATTTTTATCCCATATTTTTTTGGGTCATTTTTCACCCCCCTCCCAAAGTGTTTTTGTAAGATCAAACTTCTTTTTCTTCTTTTCTCTTTTGCTTTCTTTGTTTTTCTTTGTTTTATCTTATTACTCAATCACACATTGGGATGTGCTCATACAACATATTTTGACCTATTTTTTCTTCCCCTCCTTATCACCCCCAACTTACAACTTTTTCCTCATTTTTCATTACTTTTCAAGTGTCAAGGAGGATGGGTTCAAAAGAGGGTCAACTTGAGAATTGGCTTTGGCATTCATTACAGTTAATCAAGAAAAAGGTCAATAGGCTCAATGACGGAGATTAAGGGTTCATGCATCATTTGGTAGGTCTTTTTAGGTATATGTGGCTTGTGAAACACAAAGAAGGCCTAAGCTCATCTCTACAACCATAGTCAATCCAAAATCCAGCACAAGTAGTAAGGCAAATTCTAGAGTATGACCAAATCAAGTGAACTAATAATTTTTCTTTCCCACACATTGGCATATGGATATAGAAATGACTCACCTATCACTGTCACTATTACCATATTGCCAATAATTTTATGTCACAAATGGAGATATACAACGTCAAACAGCTACGAAAATTTTTTTGAGGAGGGAAATGTTTTCAAAAATCAGCTCAAAAATGCAAAAAGCTACATTTCCACCACCATATTGACAAAAAAGTCTATTGATCCTAATAAGAATCAACAAAGTAGGTTGGTACCCTTAACAAAGTGGCCTAAGAAATCCATCATCGGGCCTATGCACTACGAAACTTAACTACTTTTAATTTGCTATATTCAGTAAAAGGTAAGCCTCCTGGGATTAAATGATGGCTAAGAAAACCAAGTAGGGCTCTACACTATAAAAGAAAAAAGAAGTTAATTTATGAAATAAAATGAAGCAGCCATACTAAGAAAACTGTAAGAATTTGTACTATATAGATCACACTCCACATATCAAATAATGCGTCAAATACATACAACCATATAATTCAGAGTTTGAGAAAGTAAATTATATGGAAACACTCATTCATCACACAAACATCCAAAATACCCACCCCCTCCTAAAAAAGGTAGTATCCTTAATTCATGTACAAAACAAAGTACAAAGGGGTGAAAAGGTAGAAAAACAAAAAACTTCCTGTAGCGCTCAAGTCGCGCTGAGGAGCCGGACCCTACATCATAAGATAGGCGACGGGTGTTCAACTGTGAAGCCGCTATCGCTGACCTGAGGGACTGTACCTCCACAGTGGAAAGTTGTACTGGTGTTATCCTCCTAAGCTATATGAAAGATGATCTGTCTTTTTGAAAGATGGTCCATCTGTTCTTTCATATTTTGGGGTACTAAATGATTACACTCGAGTATTTTTAAATTTTTTTACAAGTCACAGACAATGGACATGGAAAGTCTAATTTCAAGCTCAAAATACAATTATCAATCATGGAAGCATAGTTATACCCGTACCTAAGCCCTTTCCAATCAACTAGCAATATAAACCCAANCCCCCCAAATTTATTTCCATGCCAAGATATATCATAACCCCACTAATACTAGGTGCAACATAATATTAGGCATGAAATCAAAAGCACAAGGTGAGGTACATTACCTATGTGAGTGTGTTGGTGTAGTGAAGTGAGACGACATAAATAGGTGAAAACCCTAGAATTATGTCACTCTTGTGTGTGCAGTAAAGTGTTAGTGTAGCAATGCAAGTTCTTGAAGCTTTAATGATCAATAATGGAGGATTTTTTTAGTAGAGATGAAGAGGAAGAATATAGTGGGTGTTCATATACAAATTTGACTGTACCCCCTCACACACCCACTTCTCTATTAAAACAAACTGTGTCAGGTCGGTGAAACCCATGGGTGGCTAATTAAAGGCCGACCTAGCCCAATTAAATAGTACCTGACCTAGGTTTCATCATCCATGTGGGCCCATTGGCCTTCCCATTAATTACCATAGACGGGCCATGAGACAATCCGTCTGGGTAAAGTACAGTCTGTGCATTGGACCGTCTCCTGCCTATTCATTTCTAGCGCTAGGTGCAGAAAATGAAGGGACACGTGACCTGACCTTCAAAAGGATGGTGTATCTATTATACCATTGTTTGTGCAACAAAATTCTTCCTTTCTATGTTAGGCCACTTTCCTCCTAATTTATAAGTGCACCTGTATTCACTAACACCCATTAATCAAAATAATGCTCGAGTTGCCTCCTAAGTAGTGCTTGAGTTAATGTTGTGAAATGATGTGGATACTACACGAGGTGTAGCATCCCTTGGGTTGCCTCCCAAGAAGCGCGTGATTTAACATCACCGCACGATGCAAGATACCTGATCATGGATTTTGTGAGTCGTCATTAGGGCAAGACTTCCTCACTCGCTTCTTACCTTTGGTTCAAAAAAAGTATTGCTTCACCCATCCTGATTTAACCTTCATTCTCTTGGGTGATACAGCCATAGTATGGTCATCTAGCCTTCCAACTTCATTCTTAACGCTAAACACACAAATTCTCAAACTCCTATGGGCAACAAGTGCCCTCTCCCAGCTTTGAAGGTGATACTCTCATTCTTGACGCAAAACACGATCTCATACTTTTTAGAATCTATCAATGCTCTCCTAGTAGCCAATTATTTTCTCCCAAGGATGATGGGTATGTCTCAATAGTCAAGAACTATAAAGTCTGCTAGCAGTACAAATTTTCCAACATTAACAAGAATATCTTCCACCACCCCCACCGGAGTCTTAATGGATTTGTCAGCCATCTGGAGCCGAATGAATGGTCCTTCAATATAGACAACCTAGACTGCCTGTAAATTGATAAAGACATCAGGTTAGTTTTGTGTACTTGAAACATAGCACAATAAGGTTAGTTTATACTTAATTTCACTCCAAATCACATGAAAAATGCTATAAAAGAAGCATATATATATATCTCCAATCCCCGACAAAGAGTAGGCCAGGTAGGTTTAGCCCATGGATGGCTTTTTAATGGCCAACCCGACCAACTATCATAGATCTCAACTAATTTTTTCTCAAAATGGACCTACTTGCTCGACATTTTAAAAACAAAAGATAGTTCAACAGACGGACCATCTAGCCAAAGTACGGTCCATACATTGGACCCCCTCTTAGATTTTCTTACCCTGTCCGGCTTTTTAATTGACGGTGGTAAGGGTGGTCTGCACTTTGGAAAGGCGGTCTGTCTTTCCCTCTATCTCTTGGGAGCCACTTTTTCCCTTTTTTTCTTGAACCAATTTCATCCATTCTTTTACATTCACTGGCATATATCAACACCCATTAGTCCAAAAATTCTTGGGTTTCCTCCTAAAAAGCGCTTGATTTAATATCGCAGCACGACGTGGAAACTACACATAGTGTAGCATACATAGGGTTGTCTCCCAAGAAATACCTAATTTAATATCGTGGCACGACACAAGATACCTGAATCAAGCACATGCTAAGTTTTCCTTGGGATGAGACTTCCTCACTTACTTTTTGTCTTTTGAGCCACAGAGGTACTACTTCACTTATTTTGATTTGGCTTTCTTTTTCTTAGGTGTTTCCTTAAATATAGCCTCAACTCCTTCAGCATCATTTTTCACAACATGTCCCACACAAACATCCCTAACTCCTGTTGGCCCTTGAGGTTTTGAAGGTTATACATTCATTCTTGACCCAAAATATATATCATGCTTTTTCGAATCCTTAACTACCCTCCTGGTCACTACAAAAGGTCTCTTAAGAATTATAGGGATGTCCTAATCCACACCGCAATGTAGTACAACAAAGCCAGTCGAAGTATAAATTTTTTCAACTTTCACCAACACATCTTCCATCAACTCCACTGACATCTTAATAGAATTATCGGCTATTTTGAGCTGGATATAGGTGGATTTTAGTATGGACAATATGAATAGCTTGTATATGTCTAGGGGCATTAAATTTATACTATCCCTACTATAACAAAAGGCTTGAAGGCAATCATATCTCCAGATTCTGCAAGGAATAGTGAATTCACCCGGATCTCCTTTTTATCCAACACTAGTGCCAGCAATGATGACACTCACATGTTGTGTCACTGAATCAACTCTTCTTTATCACATTGTAGCTTGCTAGGCAGCAACATCTTTAGGTGCTTATCAAAACCTGGAATCTCTTCAATAGCATCAATAAATGGAACTCAAAGTGTAGCGTCCTTCAGTCTCTCAATGTGCTTTGCAATCTTGCTTCAAGAGCTTATTAGGTTATATGTTGTGGAAAAGGGGGAACCGACAGAGAAAAGTATTTAGAAATATCCTCCATACCTCTCTTGGATTTTTTTTCAAACCAACTGAACCATCTTCAATGATCTCCTTTATCGGTGGCTTCTTTACTTCCTCATTAACACTCTCCCCAACACATGGTTTTATTAACCCCTCATCTTAATGAACACTTGCATGCACAATTTCAGCTTTTTTATCAACCACATCATCCATAGTCTCACCACCCATAGTTTGTATAATTTTTCCACTCCTTATCATAATGACCATACACTGAGCATTAGAAGGACCTACATTTCCCTTGGGATTAGCTATTGTGTCACTCGGTGGTTCCCCTTAGCTAAGGTCCCATACTTGCTTTTCTAACTTCTGAATAGATGCAGTATGAGAACCCACAATCTCCATAAGGTTCTAACCATTATTGATTTGTAAGCGCCTTTTTAAATATTCCCTCAAGCTTGGAACCCACTTTCTCTTGAGAAGGACCCTCCCTTCAGTTTTGAGAACTAGAGGAGGACCCCTCGATGGAACATAAAAATTGGAGCTTCTATTTTGGTAGTTTTTATTATTGTGCAAACCCAAACCTGATCCATCATAATCATTCTTCAGGTAGTATTGACGTTGACCTTGCAGTTGAGGTTTCCATTATCCTTAAAATGAGGAAGTAAGATGGCCTTGATGTTGTTGCGATAATATGGTCTATAGCCTCCGAATGGTGTTACTATTAGAGTTTTCATCTTCCACTTGCATAGGAGGTGGCTCCTGGTATAATTGATATTGACACGGAGGAGGTGGGCGTCCATACCCATATTGAGCAACACTTGGGGCTTCTTCAATAGCATTCACCTTTTTAATCTCATATCTTGATTAACTATTTAGTTAGTATAGCTATGTTGGTTGCCATGCCATCCATTATTTGGTCATGATCCTGATTCACCTTCAACAAGTGAGATAATGAAGGAGGACCCACATTTAACTCTCCACTTTTGTCTCCTCTATTCCATGCATGGTTGTGCTTTGCAATCCGATCTAAGACAATGACAATCCGATTGAAGGTCTTGTCCATAAATCATCCTCCAGCGGCATTGTTTGCAACAGACTTATGTTAATAGGTCTAACCTATATAGAACTTTTCAAGAAAAATATGCTCGGGGAACCCGTGGTTGGGTGCCCAAAGTATATATTGCTTGAACTGCTCCCAAGCTTCAAACATTTGCTCCCCAGGGAGCTGCCGGAAAAAGAAGATCTTATCCCGCTGCTCCGCCTTCTTGTTAGGAGGGAACAATTTTTTGAGGAATACATTCACAACATCTTTCCATGTATGGAATGAATTAAGAGGTAACCTATGCAACCATTCTCTAGCTTCCTCGACCAATGAGTATTTGAATACCCTAAGATGAATGGCATCAGCGAATATGTTATTTTGCTTGTGATGTTTGCATACCTCTATGAAATTCTTCAAATATTGGCGAGGATCATTGTCAATGGAGTTGTGGAACTGGCCCTCCTCTTTGAGCATCGTATATAAGCTACCATCTATTTTTAAAGACATTGCATTCACCTTAGGTTGAACAATAACACTTGCATAGTCAACCTCATTGTTGGCTTTCATAAACACATTCTCCAACTCTCTCAGTAGAGCAACCATAATCATGTATCAATTAAAAAAAACAAAAGAAAAAGTAAAAGAATAGATCTAATCAAACAAACCAAATCAATAGTGCTAGACAGGGCCTATGGCGTAGTCCTTAGAAATGATGCTACAATATTTGATCATCGCTCGAATCTATTCTAGACATTGAAAATGTAAAAGGTTGAAGAAAATATAGTATCCAATAGAGAGTTGGGATCGAGCCCATAGAGACAATGTTAAGCCCGAACTATCTAGCGCTTGTCAACTTAGTTTTGAGAGTTTAGTGACTATTCAGATTAGGGTTAGGATAAATTTATTTATAAATAAGGAGTGTAAATTGCTTTATGTGGAAATCATTTAATGAAAAGTTCTAGAGAAGTGACCCCAATTTTGGGTCGATCCCCGTATATTACCCAATATAGGTAAATTGAGAGTGGGCTATAGATGAACATGCAAGGAATCACTTAAAAACTAATGGGTATCTTTCAATAGCACCAATGGTGTCAATCTACTTAAATTTTTTCAAATTAAAAAAAAACTCCCTTCTACCCAATTGCTTGTTACCAATTAAAATTCAACTTATGTTTGGGAGAATCCATTAAATAAGGGTGAGAGCCTTGAGATATTATTGATTGATGCTAACCCAACCTAAATTTGCTTATTCAAGCATTATAAAGGTAATTTGGCAGGATTGAGTTGCTTTCATAATCAATCAAACTTTACAAATCAAAGATCAATCAAATGTGCTTAAGCCCACAATCAATTTTACCCAATTGGGATCATTAAGGTTCACAACTCACCGGGTTCACAATCCTAGATATGAACTTAGTTACCAATAGCAAGATGAAGAAAAAGAAGAAAGTAATTAAATATCCTTTCCAATGACATTGCTTATTGAAGAGGTAAGCTTGAATTGATGAAATTGACATCTTCAAAGTTACAATCTAGATCTAAGAACCACTTTAACTATGGATGAATGTAAAAGTTCTCATAGCATATGGGCACGCTCGGCGCATGTGCCCTGATCTACCACACCCATAGNATGGATGAATGTAAAAGTTCTCTATCAGTCTATCCAATCTCCCTTGAAAAAAAGAAGAAAAATCTTCATATATTTAGCCTAAAAAACCCCTATATAATTTAATAGGTCCCAGGTGTGCAGAGACAGACCTTCACTTAGAAGGGAAGACCGTCCATTGCATTGTCAATTAAAATCAGTGTCTTCTCAACTATTATTCGTCCATTGATTAGCAGACCATCTTTTGAAAAGACGTTCCATCTCTCGCTTTGTCCCTCGACTCTACCATCTTCTTGTAAAATAATCCATCTTTCAGTTGACGGACCGTCTTCTGGAAAGACGGTCCTTCCTTTGGTCCTTCAACTACGGACCACTTAAGAGTGGTTTCTAGGGTCAGTGGGACTTGATATACTCTTGAATAGGCGGACCATCCTTCAGAAACCCAGTTCATCCTTTGCTTTGCTTTTTAGATAGATTTTTAGCTTTTACTCCTCTTTTCTTCATTTAACTTGTGTTCTTGAAATATAGCATATTAGTTTTAACATAAATTAGCACCTCAAGACATGCAAAACACTATGATATGAAGCAAAGATGTGTGACAAATTCCTGACACTTCAGTAGCCTCTATATCCTTCCTATTCATAAGCTAGTGATTCTCCATCCTTTTGAATTAAACCCTCAACACTTGTATTATCCTAGATGAGAATAATATATTTAGAAATTTATTTAACAAATTTTCAAGATGTTATGGATCTGGCAAGTTCACTCTTCAGCTATTTCCTTATCTTCCCCAATTAGTGAAAATGGTAATAATGTCACGTTTACATATTCTTCTGAGATATTTTTTTACTGAAAAGTATCAATCAGCTCGATGAATGTAATCAAGATCTTGTGTGAATCTTCATGGGGTTTTCCCTGATACTAGCACATATTATGCACAAGACACACTTGTCACGCCCCGCCTTGGGGGGTATGATTGGCACCTGGTGCCCTAGTAGGACCTGGACTGCTATCTGGTGAGCCTAAGCACATCTGGTGCCTGGCTAGC
>JACEIK010002565.1:168132-189204 GCA_018107945.1 Datura stramonium
CTTTCACCTGTTGGCAGTTAGGACACTGGGCTACAAATTCAGCAATTTCTCTTTTCATACCTGGCCACCAGTAGTTCTCTTTGATATCATGGTACATTTTGGTCACGCCGGGGTGGAGAGAATAGCGGGTGTAATGTACTTCGTTCATAATATTCTTGCGGAGCCCTGAAACATCTGGAACACAGAGACGGCCTTTACAACGCAGCACTCCATCCTATGTTATCTGGAAATCTGGCACTTTTCCCTGCGGAATACTGTCCTTAAGCTGGACCAGGTCAGGATCCTCATATTGCCATTCTTTTACTTCCACAACTAATGATGACACGGCGGTGTTCTGAATTACCGCTCTGCTGTCCTCTGTTTCTGCTACACAAACGGCTAGGCTGGTTAATTAATGTATCTCCCCGACCAATTCCCGCTGCTCGGGTTGCAAATACGCCAAACTTCCCATTGACTTACGGCTGAGAGCATCTGCTACAACATTGGCTTTTCCCAGATGGTACAGAATATCTACGTCATAATCTTATAATAACTCCAACCAGCGACGCTGTCGCAGATTCAACTCGATGGTTTGTCGGCCGAATTTCGCGAAACTAAATTCGTAGAAATGCTCCCTGCTACTAAATACCTCGGTATCTGAGGTTAATTTGGATTTGGACTACGTTTGACGGTGTAATCGAGCGATATTTTATCACAACCTTCGTCCTCTCTCTGATTCTCACGAGTTTTCTGGAAATTTTCATGTGATTAATGAATTAAAACCGAAGTGGGGCTTTATATACTTGGGCCTGGATAGGCCCAACGTGTCACGGAGCCAACGCGGAGGCCCCATCTCCGTGACACGCTGCCATTGCGGAGGGGCTCTGCCCCAGCTCCTTCCGTGATGGTTCGATAGGTTTCTCATCCGATCTTTTCCCGGGCCTTTTTCTAGCATGTATGGCTTTCAAATACGCCTAACCAACATGCGAATAGGCCATCTATGTGTCGGGAATTTACGGGGTGTAACAACACTATTCCTTTTTTTGGCTCAAAGTTCTTGGTGATATTAGGCTTGAAAATAACCTTTGATACATTCTCTGGGTTGTCTTGTAAAATTTCAACGAAGGGATTCGTTCAGGTTCTATTGCACCAACCAGTTTATCTTTCCTATTATCGATTGGGTTTGGATAGTGATTGTCTTCTGCCATCTGTTTCTACTCTTGAAAAATTCCTTTCAATCTCTGGATCAAGTGGAATCAAAGGATTTCCTTAACTCCTGGTATTTCACATAAATTGGTCTTGTGACATGAGCTGTAGAAAAACCAAGAAATGAATAAAACCTGAATAGTGCAATATAAACTCAAACTAGAAAACAATCTTTACTAAGTTCTCAGAAATGTCAGTAAAAACTTGATGCGTCCAAACACACACAAAAGCGCACACATCGTACAAATAATATAAAATTTTTAGGTCTAGATACCATACACACAAAGACTTGTAAGATTGATCATCTAGTTTGAATTATTTTCTAATTATTTAGAAAATAATTGATTCTTCAGATTTTAATATACTAGCGTTACTTCGTAAAGAATAAAAGTTTTAGCAAGCTAGAAAATATTGGTTTTAATCAAATAAGATAAACACCCAAGGTCTTCGAAATATAACTATCCATTTGAGTCATCCAACTGTCACACATATTGATTTTTCTTAAGTGATTAGTTGCATGTTAGTATTAGTTTGTTCAGCATCTTGCTGATAACTGTTAGACTACTTGACTATCCCTAATGCCTATATTTCAATGGTGATCAGCTAATAGTGAAGAGCATGCATATTTCTTCTATATCAACCAAGCAAGATGAAAAAGGTATATTTTTATCCCCATTAGTAAAATGATTCTCATTTCGTGAAAAGTTCAAGAACAAGCTCTACTTCTTCTTATCCTCCTAATTACCTCATTCAAGTTTAATTAACAAGCTACCAATAGTATTTGAATAGTGATCAAGCAATCAAATAATTAAGGTCAAGAAGAAATAAATAACTCAATAATGAAAAATTCAACAAGCGTAATGATAATCAATCTTCAACAATCATGTATGCATCAAAACCCTTGAATTAAAACTCTAGCTAATGGTGAATCTTATTAGAATCAAAGAATGTTAAACCCTATAAGTTACTATCATTTAACAAATGCGTGCATGCATATGTTGAGAGTTTTGGAGTATGACACAAGTGGGAAAAAGGCCCGAGGGACGAGTATACGAGCAGGAGGCCAGGCGCACTGGGCGCTGCGCCACGCCGCACAGCCCAACACTTTGAGAGGCACATCGCGCCTGACTCTTGGCACTGTGGGTGGTGCACCGCGCCTGCTAGACCACTACCTAAACTATATATAGGGTGCAAGGTCAAGTCTAAGTCATTAAAACAATTGTCAAAGAGAAGACGTCGCCCCTTCGATATTCTCTCTTGATTTTTCATTAGTTTCTAACAAAATTATGTTGTTATGCTCCGTCCAAATGCAAATTCATCTTGGATAACGAGTTCTAGGCCTACGAAGAACATCCCTGCGGAGTTATTTCTTGAAAATTTTCTTGGGGTACCAGGACCCCGCCAAGTAAAAATTGTAGAAATAGCTCCTAATCAAGTCCTAAGTGGCTACAAGTGGTAGGTAAGCATTTCTGCCTTCTAAACTCTCGGGAATTTGTAAGCTTTCGATCGAATTGAATAAAGTTTAAATTGTAGTTATTTTCTTTGAAAGATAGTGTCATCTTCTGATTCTTAGCATTGAAATAACCTTATTCTCTCAAGTGTAAAGGCTTCAATTGAGTGGAGTCACTGTCTTTAGATGGGAAACTGTTTGGGAAAATGGAAGACGGCGTTCGAGGTATAGTAAGGCTTATCTTTTCGGAAAGTTATTCTTGTCGTATGTGATACAAACAATGTCTTTGAAAGTAGATAATGATCCTATATGTTGTGATTAGCTGCTGGAAGCAGATAATGATTATGTATGTTGTTGTTAGCTATTATGAGACAAGTTGAGATTATACCATAGTATTCCTTATCGAGATAGGGTATGTTGAGTGTGACTAATGCTAGGAGTGCCATAGAGACTTCCCTGTTCTTTTTCTGATAGTCTTAGTAGAATATTGACTTTTTTCTATCATGCAAAGGCCTTAGAAGTTTATCGTTAGCTATTGGGCCTGATATGGTATGTTGGATAGCATCGGGTGTAGCCGGGCGGTGTAACATTCAGTTTGATGCCTGAATTGTCAGTTAAGCTCGCCCTAGAGGATGATGATGTACCTTGACACCTCCAGGGCTGGAACCTAGATAGGATGGGCTTATCCTAGAATTGATGGAACTAGGGTTGCCTAATGAACAAGGCAACAACTCGCCATATGATTGGCTACTTTCAGTGACCGTTAGTTCCAATTGAATTAATGCTTGTCGTACAGGTCGCCCAAGAAACCATCCTAGTCACTACAAGTCAGATAGACCAGTTGATATCCTAAGGAGGGAACCTTATTAGTAGTTCGATGTGGGGGACGACACCCCAGCTTACTCATATAGATACCCATGTACAGGTTGCCATGGTGGATAGGTCCAAATAAACTTGCCTACGACGCTATGAATCGCCTAAAGAAGTCATACAAAATCTTAATAGACCAAGTTAATGTCTAAGGTACTAGAACAATAGTAGTACAGTATTACATTCAGGCTAAGTATTTATTATACCCCGGGAACCCAAGGATCAGACCCAGAAGTGAAAACAAAGAAAAACTGAAAATTCACACCAGGTCACAGAATGACTCGTGAGGTGAGTTGTGAGGAGTGACCAGGATTCGTGAAGTGACTCGTGGTTAGCTTGTTTTGGCAAAGTTTGAGAGAGGAGGCCACGGGCCTGACCACGAGTTGTGGTCAGACCTCACGACTCGGGAGGACACCTTGGAGGTTTTGCAAGATAGGGATGGGCAGTGTAGGCCACGGAATGTGGCCACGACCCGTGATCTAACATCACGAATCGTGAAGTCTCCCGTGGGATTCCCTTGGATTTTTGGGCAGTGGACTCAACGGATCAAGGCCACAAGTTGTGCCTTGTCGCAATGACCCATTAGGTCCCTTGTGAGGACTGGCGACCAGATATTTCCTATGTTTTAATGAGGGTGTCTCCATAATTTCCTAAGTCCCTAAGGCCTAAACTACGTCGTTTTGGATATTTTCTGAGTGTGATAAGAGGAGTTAAGTCTCTATTGCATGCCCATTCTCATGCAAGGATTTTAGAGACGTTTTGACAGATTCAAGGCCTTCTTCCCCAAATTTTATTCAATTTCTTTGTGTGTGCTCAAAAAACCTTAATCCTATCTATTTCCAGGTATGTAGCGTTTTAAAATAGGTGGAATTCTTCCTCACCCATTCCCAATTTCGATTAAAGTCATGAATTCTCCTACTCAAATTCCATGGCATTTTACCCAAAGAATGTCAATGTGATTTCTCCTTATGGATATGTTTTAGTTGAGTTTTATTTATGGAAATATGCATGATGGACAGATTTTATTATTATTTTCCTTAATTCATGTTTCAAGCTTTTAAAATCTAAATTGTCCATTTATGGAAGTTCATGGAAATTATGATTTATGATGAATATGCACTATTTTAAGTTTATTGATTATGGAAATGCATGAATCAAAGATACCCATGTTTATGAGTATATTTTGAAAGAATTGAGTATGATGAAGTATTGGCCAATGCCCACACGATGAAGAATGATTTATGATTTATGAAACGAATTTCATGATTTATCGATTTATGATGTTCGCTGATGAAAAAGGCCTTGATTCTTGGCTAAGCATTTTTTAAATGGAATCAGTGATGATAAATGTTATATCTTAGACAATGAATTTTTATGCATGATGATAACGATTTATGTATGAGCCTATATGCATGTTTTTGGGAGCGGTGTCTAGCACCGAGCAGCCCGGTGTTCAAAGGACTACGCTAATGTCTCATAACCACGTGCCACCATGGGTTCTAATGTTATATATATTATATTGATACCGATCTCCTCAAATGTGATATCACGCCTTATACACGACCCTCGCCTGGCAAGCTAGGGTCGGCTCTGTCTACTTGAGCGAGACAGTGGGGCATCATGAAAGGCTCTACCATGATGATGTCAGTTATGACGAGTCCTCACATTGTTCCGCATGTTTTATACATTATTATGTTTATGTTGTTTTCTCAAGTTATATTATGATAAAGTTATTTACGATTATGAAAATGAATGATTATGTATGATTTGAAAGCCTTGAGCCTTATGTTTTATCACGAAGATTTTGATGCAAGCATGAAATCCTTCTCCTATGTCTATTTATGAGTTTACTTTACTTTTAAAATGTCCGTTTTACTTACCTTGAATACTTAGTACATTCCAGTATTGATCGCATACTTTTTGTGCGATATCGTTTCATGATACAGGGTCCGTATCTCAGGCTCATCCTCATGTTCTGACGGCCGTTTCATATACTTTCTGTTGATTATATTTCAGTATTGTTCGGGTTAGTTGGTGATGTTGTCCCATCAACCCATCTTACATATTAGAGGCTTTCAGACAAATGAGTAGTATTCAGCTTATGTAAATGTTTGGTACTTCCTGATGTTACGTCATGGTTACGTTTTCATGATGTTTTATGCTTATTATTTGGTTTATTTAAATGATATTAGTGGAATGCATGTTCCATGGGTTGACTTGGGGTCTCTCGGGGTCCTTTGTCCCGTGTCTAGGATCCGGGTGTACGTTCGGGTCATGGCAAACTTGGTATAGAGTCATAGGTTTGAAGTGTCCTAGGGAGTCCGAAAGCCGCGTTAGTTAGAGTCTTTTTCATGGGTGTGAAGCGCGCCGCACCTATGATGAAGAGGCTACCAAACATTTTAGGAAATGTTCCTTTCTTTCATGTTCTATGTCGTGCGATGAACAGCCTTTCCATAATTTTAATTCGTATGATTGCATTTGCAGAATAATGGCTCCACAGGGAGCATCTTCTAGTAGGGGTGGCGGACAACGCCAAAACTGATTCTATGCCATTGCCTCATGCCAGGAGGAGGAGACTTCGCCAGATGTGGTCACTAGTATGTTGCGTATCTTTCATATTGATGTTTATGCCTTGTTAGACCTGGGAGCTACATCGTCTTTCGTGACTCCTAACATTGCTAGTAGTTTTGGAGTTAGTCCTGAAATTCTGTCAGAACTATTCTCCGTATCTACCCCAGTCGGTGATTCAGTGGTAGCTAGGCAGGTATATAGAGGTTGCCTCATTATTGTGTTGCATAAGGTTACGTCAGAAGATTTTATAGCGTTAGCCGTGACTGACTTTGACATTATTCTTTGTATGGTTGGTTGTTTGCATGTTATGCCTCGATTAATTTTAGGACCTGTACCGTGGAGTTTCATTTTTTGAGTGAGTCAGTTTTGGAGTGGAAGGGTAGTTCGGCGGTGCCAGCAGGTCGCTTTATTTCCTGCCTTAAGGCTAGGAAGATGATCTCTAAGGGGTGTATGTACCACCTAGTTAGGGTTAAGGATCTTGAGTCCGAGGCCTCGACTATTCAGTCAATTCCGGTGGTGTGCGAATATCCAGAGGTGTTTCCCAAGGATTTGTCAGGTGTTCCTCCGGAAAGGGAAATTGATTTCGGTATTGATCTATTTCCAGATATGCAGCCTATTTCTATCCCTCCTTATAGGATGGATCCAACCGAGCTGAAGGAATTGAAGGATCAATTAAAGGATTTGCTGGATAAGACTTCGTTAGACCGAGCTAGTCTCCATGGGGTGAACCAGTTCTATTTGTTCTGAAGAAGGACGGTTCCCTTCGCATGTGTATTGACTATCGGCAGTTGAACAAGGTTACCGTTAAGAACAGGTACCCCTTAAACATCACATTTTGGGATGACTTAGAAAAGAAGTTCCTCATCAGATTCTTCCCTTCAGGAAAGACTGCCAGGCTCAGAAGTGAGATATTAAGCTTTAAGCAGAGGCTGGAGGAGAACTTATACTTTGCTTGGAAAAGATTCAAGTCATTGTTGAGAGACAGCCCCCATCACCAGCAGTCTAATGAGGTGTTAGCTCACACCTTTGTAGAGGGTGTAGACCCACATACAAAGATCCTATTAGACTCTGCATTGGGTGGGCAAGCATTGGAGAAGACTTATGGTGAGTTGTACACTCTGTTTAATAGGATTGCTCAGGGAAATCCAGTGTGGCACAACAAATCATCAATAGGGACAGGTAAGAGAGGAGCAAGGATGATAGAAGTGGATAGTGTCAACGCCTTAGAAGCACAACTAGAATTATTTCAGCTTCATATGATGACTCAATTCAACAAACTGAGTATGAATCAACTGCAGGGACAGGTGAATGCAATTCAGCAAGCTCCTAATTGGTGTGAAATTTGTGGTAACAATGGGAACAATAAAGAATCTTTCAGGGAAAATCCGGAACCTGTAAATTTTGTGGGGAATGTTCATAGAAACAATCAAAATTATGGGAACACGTACAACAAGAATTGGCAGAGTCGCCCGATATTTTTCCTGGGGTGGATATCAGAGTCAGAGCTACCAGCAACCTCAGCAACAGCAGTATCAAGAACAAAAAAGGCAGAACGGTGGCCAGTCGAGCAGTAGCAACATTGAGGAGATGTTGCAAAAGATTATGGCTACTCAGACCCAATTGGCAGAGAATTAGGCACGGATGACTTCATATTTGAAAAATCAGCAGTTGGCCACCCGCAATCCAGAAAAGTAGATGGGCTAATTAGCAGCTGCTCAGCACATCTGACCTCAGGGAGGGTTACCCATTGACACAGATACAAACCCTCGATAGGTCAATGCCATCATTCTGAGGAGTGGAAAGAAATTGGCAGATGCACCACCAAAGGAAAAGAGAAATGAGTTGCAGCTGGAGATGGTCAGACAGGGTCCATCTACCAGCAAGATATATAATCAGAGTGTTGTGCAAAACAATGCACAATCATCATTGCAGCCAGCACAAAGACCACCACCACCATTCCTGTAAAGGCTCAAGAAGAGCAAGGAGGAAGAATTCTTTAAAAAGTTCTTTGATATTTTCAAAGAACTTCACATCAATTTGCCTTTGCTTGATGTTTGCAGGGAGTGTAAAAGTACGCCAAGTACTTGAAGGATTTGGTGGCCAACAAAGTTAGGTTGATGGATGTCCAAACTGTGGTACTGACTGAAGAGTGCAACTATAGGGTAATGAGCAAGATGCCAAAAAAGCTCAAGGACCCAGAGAGTTTTACCCTCCCCATACAAATTGATAAAGCTGAAATGATAAGAGCTCTTTGTGACTTAGATGTAGTAGTAAATCTAATGCCTCTATCTTTATTTAACACCTTGGGGTTGGGTCAACCGAGGCCAACACGAGTAATGCTGCAGCTAGCAGACAAGTCCACAATGGCACCAGAGGGAATAATTGAGGACTTTCTCATCAAAGTGAGCAAGTTCATTATACCCATTGATTTCATCATACTTGACTTTAAGGTTTATGACAAAGTACTCCTGATTTTAGGACGGCCATTCTTAGCCACTAGAGGAGCAACTATAAATGTAAGAGTAGGGACCCTTAAAATGAGGGTTGATGATGAAGAAGAGCTCTTTAGTGTCTACCAAGAGATTAACTCACCCACACACTACAGAGATCTTTGTAAGGTTAGTGTGTTGTTAGATGCTAAGTGTGGGGTGGTAGATTTCATGGGTTCACTGCCACAGGAGATGATCATATTTCAGCTCGAATCTGATGGACGACATAAGTTAAAGATGAAGTTGGAAGAAGAGAGGGATAGAGTAGAGGATGTTCCCTCGAAAAATAAAAGGAGAAGATAATGGTTCTCGAAAGGGAACACAAGTTTAAGCATTTACTAAGAAGAATAGTCCACGTCGTGCTGCGACATAAAATAAGTGGCTGCTTAGGAGGCAACCCAAGGGTACAACAGGTATAATTTTATTTTCCTTTTATTTTAATTTTGTTTATTTTCACTTTTTATGTTGTTGTGGTTATTTAAGCACAGATTGAGGGGAAGTCTGAGTACCCCTAGAAGAGGAAGCTAAGGAGCATGGAAGAAGATGAGTGTGGGGTCGATGACCTAACTGGGCAAAAACAAAGAAAAACATGCTGCTATCTACGCCTCAGGGAGTAGTTTTCACCCTTGTAGTATTTTTATTTGATGCTTCGGGAACATAGAATGATTCAAGTGTGGGGTTAGAGAAATTCCAAAATTTTGTGCTTAACAAATTCGGGTGAAGTTAGTGCTTGGCATGATATTATTTGATGAAAAATTTTTAGTTGAGAATAAATCACCCACCCGTTGGTTTTTCTTTTCGGTTCTTTTCCGACAAGGGCACTTTGAACCGATGAATAATTTTTTTTATCTGGATATAGCTGTTTTTAGTCATAATTAGGGACTTTTCCCGATGATGAATGAATGATGACCGTCTTGAGGGAAAATTAGTCTATAGGTTTGTTTGTGAACCCTTAGCTAATTGATGGCTTGATGTTCTTGTTATGTTCTATACATGATTGTGAGATGCAAGTGTTGTTAATTTTGAAGCATGCGTAACAGTTTTATAACTTTGTTTGAGTCACTTTGGCTCTTGAATGTGACTCGATGTGCTTAAAGATGAATTTTGCATTCTTGTGACTGGCTGAGTTAAGAGTCTGTTGAATTTGTCTTGAATTGAGCATGTGCTACGAATTTAAGGATTTTGAATAGTCCATGCTACTTTGTAGTGTCTAGAACTTGCCTGGTGTGTATACAAAATGAAATGAGGGATGTCGATTGTAGAAGATGATTTAGGTATTTCTTTGAATGAGCCTAATTTTTATCCCTCGCTTTCCCTACCTTGAATGTGTGATCCTAGTTAGCCTCACTGAGCCTTTAGCCTATTCTTTGCTAGCCAAAAAATGGGCTTAATCCTTTCTTTTCATTAGCCTTGAATTTTATCCAAAACTCCTAAGTGCTTAAGTGAACATGCAAAAGAAGTTAAGGAGTGAGAAGTTGGAATGAGATGAAAAATAGTTGTTGTGGGAGTTGAAGAGAAAACTAGAGGTACACTTGTTTAAAAAATTGAATAAGAGTTAGTAAGGATTAAAGGAAGAAAAGAGCGAAAAAATTGTTTAAGTACTCCTTACCAATAGCTTAAGTGTGCCTAATGAAATAGGGAAATAAAAAGGAAAAATGGAGCTGAAAAGAATAAAGGTGAAATGAAAGGATATATATTCGTACTAAAAATATGATGTATTGAAAGATCTTATGGAAGCTAGTCAGTATCATTGGCTATAATAGTACCTACCTATCCCTTAGCTTACATTACAACCCGTTAAGTCCTATTTGATCTTACGTTCAAACATTCCTAAATTAGTGGAGTAAAACACTAAAGAAAAGTTTATGGGTCAATACATGTTGCATGTGAATTATTTTTGAGAGTGAGAGTATTTCTTATTCATATACCCATGCATGTTATAATTTGAAAACATATCAGCGAAAATGGGTAACTCTCTTCTGTGAGGGCACGTGTTTGATGAAGGACAAAAGTCATGTTGGATTTCTTCATTGGTTTATTTTCATGAGTTGTTAAGGTGGAGAGTCAATTCTTGAGGCTAGGAAGTCTTAACGTAGTTATATGTATTTTAGTGGTTATATCTTGCATGCTCTATTTTCAGCTTGCTATCTAAAACGCTCGGTGTAGCCTTAGCTTGAATTATCTTGTTTCATTTAGCTATGTGTGAGTTCTTCATGTGCATGAGATGTAATAGAGTTGTTTTAGTACAAACAAGGGTTTAAGTGTGAGGTAGTGATCTTGGGCATAATTACGTGCTCAACTGCTATTTTATAACTTAATTTAGTCAAGTTTGTCAATTTAATTAATTATATTCTCATGTGATTATGTATATTTATAAGCCTAAACTAACCAACATGATTAGCCCGTGTTTTGTAGGTGTACATTGCATATGAGGGACCAAATAATGATGGTTGAAGTGAAGGAATGGAGTTTGGATCGAATTGCAAAAAAATGCAAGTGGACATGCCAATGCAAGGATGGTCGTGCCAGGCAGCGTGCCATGCTGTGCCTGCGCCGCACCCAATGCTGTGCCACGCGCATGCCTTGCATGCGCGAGATGCTTCCAGGCAATGCTCATGCGCGCCAGTGCCTGTGCCATGCCAGTCCCTCCTACGTGCCAGCTACCGTGTCACGCCCTGCCCTTGCCGTGATGAGGGTCGTGCCATGCCCTTTGGCCAGCACCCATGACATGCGTCGACCAACTTTCCAGTGATGCTGCACATTTGCTCCGTGTCACGGAGAAGGATAGGTGTGGCCATGTCCGTGAAATGGAGGCAGTCCATGGCCAGCCAAAACTGCAATTTTTTCATTTAATATAAATCTGACACTTAGCTCCAAAAATCATTTTTATCATGAAATATTTTGTGAATAACGGAAAGGAGCAAAGGGAGAAGTGAAAAACTCTATCTAAGGTTAGTTATTTTTCATTCTCTTTTAACTACTCTGTAAGTATCATATTCTAATTATGTTTTTAAGTATTTGTACGAACATGAGTGGCTAAAACCCTTCCTCTAGGGTTGAGGCCACATGATTAGATAATAAATGCATGAATTCTTCGTTGGTTTGAGTTTTTAGTTGTTGTATTGTCTTACATTCTTCATTATTATTGTTTTCATTCTTGATCACCATGAAAATAAACTCGTTAAGCTTAAGTAAAAGCTCAAAAGAGTAACCCTAGGCTAGAACACAAGAATGTAAGGAGCAAGTTCTTATCTTTATGATAGGATTAGCGGTTGGGATAGAAATTATACCTAATTTTCCTTGCTTGGTTACGAAAATGGGATGAGCTAGACACCGACTTAGAATTGTCACATCACCTCTCTTAGAAGTAGTTGTGAAGCTAAAAGTAGGTTAAATGATTAGAGGTACAAAAGTCCATAATAAAGTCACAAACTCCATATACCACATCCACGTAGTTAAATTGCTCACGAATTAGAAGGTTACATCCTCGCTCAAAGATGTAGGTGTGAGACTAGTTTGCCATATTTAGAGGCTCGATAGACCATGAACATCACATTTTAACTATTCAAAACAACAATTGAGGTTTTCATACCGAACCATTGTGAACTGTAGCATTGTATGATTTTTAGGCCTTAATTCTAGTTGCTTCTTGTATTGTTTCTTGATTATTTTTTAATCACCCCTAGACTTCATTAGAATTTCCCCGAAATTTCTATAATCAACACTTGTGAATATTAAATTAACACTCGAACTTGATAATTCACTGAATTAGTCCAGTCCCTGTGGGTTCGACATCCAGCTCTGAAAAAGGGCCACTGTATTACTTGTACAATGGCATACACTTACACGTGCGCTGAGGGGGCGCAAAAATTAGATAGCCTTCCATTTATTAACTTGTTGGTTCTTATTGTTTCATCACCTACGGGGCAATTGATTGCTCAGAGGAGCTATATGATGTTGCTTAGAGGAGCTATGTGGTTTCCAACAGGACCATACTCAGGCCGAGGCCATATTTACGTCCATCCACATATGGAGATCTTCTTATGTCGTACCGGCATTACTAACCCTCTATCGAGCCTTTTGTGCCCAGGGTGCAGTTACAGAAGCCCAACGTGTCCAGACACAATTATAGGAGTCCAGTAGGCTTAGACGCAAACTCAGAGCTAGGTAGGTTGGCTATAGTACTAGTAGAATCATAAGAACCTAGTTAGGGGTATATAGACTGGATTGTACTTGCCATGGCTTATGGGGGCCCCGGTAGATTATTTTTTTGTTGCTTGCACCTTCAAGGATTATGGGGCCAAGTTAGGCTCTTGTTTGTATACTTGCCTGCTAGCTATAACTTATGAATGTATAGTCGTACATCTTCAACTCATGTATGTGTAATGGGTTACTAGATGCAGGTTGTGGATAAGAAAGCTTACAGGTTAACTTCTGCCCCTTCTTGCTATTCACTTTCCGTTCTTTATCAATTTTATTACTACCATACATATTCGGTACATATTGTACTAACGCCCAACTATGGGGCACTGCATGCCTGCCTGTACGAATAGACAGACAGGGTTCAGGACCTCCGTTTACAGTTATTCAGAGTAAGGATTGGCCAACTCCTTTCATTCAGAATTGCTAGGTTGTAGAGGTTTATTTGTCTTTTATTTGTATAGTATTTGGGCAGGCCTGGGCCCTCTCCCAACCAATATTTTCACTCTTAGAGGCTTGCAGACTACAGTCTTCAGTTAGTTGCCCAAAAACCCTAAGATCAAACTTGAGAGTTGAAACTGAGAAAATAGAATTTTCTGCACTAGGTCATAGGATGAGTCGTATAGTGACCCGTCAGGAACACCATAAGTCGTTAAGTGACTTGCGGGGAGGGTTTTTACTATGTTTAGAAATTCCATGTTTGGGGTGGCCACAAGTGTGACCACAAGTCGTGGTCAACCCCACGAGCCGTTAGGTTAACCTTGGTCAAAGGGGGTTTGAAGGATGAAAGGAGGCAGTCAGTGCACCTAATGGGTCATCACCATGATTTGTCGGGTACACCATGAGTCGTGGAGTCCATCGTGGTAACTCTCAGAAGAAATTTGGTAGTATAAATAATGACAGGTGACCATGAGTCGTAGTCCAGGCAATGAGTCGTTCAGTCCCTCATTGGGACGAACAATGTGTATCTTCCTGTGAATTTAATAAGGGTTTTTTAGTAATCCCTAAGTTCCTAAGGCCTAAACTATGTCGTTTTAAGCACATAATAATATGTTTTAATAAGGGTTAAGTCATTCTACGCCTATTCTAATTCATACATGAAAGTTTAGAGGGTTGAGAGGTGATCAAGCTTAGTTCTTCAAAGTTATTCCTTAATTCTCATTGGGCAATCAAGGAAGTTGTGAAATCATATGTCTTTAGTTATGTAAGGCTATGAATGGATGCAATAGTCCTTACCCATGTGCAATCTCTCTCTATTTCATGAAATCCTTATTGATGAATCTATGGTGTTTTAATCCAAATATGCGAATTCTCTAAGTTTTATCATGGGTATGATATAAGCATGTTCAAAATGTTTAATTATGATTCATGGGCAAGTTTACAAGGTTTTCAATTACAAAATTATATTTTCAAGTTTTACAATTTATATTGCCCATTCATAGAAGTTCATGGCAAGTTGAGATTATGATATGTATGTTCAAATATGATGAGATGTATATGAGGAAAGCATACTTTCAAATTATCCATGTCTATGTTCCTGTTTTCAATAGAATCAAGTTGATTTCAAACATGTTAAGTATTTCGCAAGCCCATGTGAACAAGTATGTTTTACGATTTCAGGTAAATTAGCTTACCACATGGTATAGGAATCTAGACTCCCAACTATGTTCAGCTTGTGGTATGGTGTGAGCCAAGGCTCCTTATGTTATGATTTTAGATTATGCATGTATGTTATTATTCAGCTTTGCCTTTAGATGATGGCCAACTTCATTGAAAAATGATGGAGAGCATATGCATATTTTAGGAGTAGTGTCTAGCACCGAGTAGGCTAAGGGTCATTCAACCCTATGCTTTAGAACGTTACGCCAATGTAGGTATGCTCAGATTATTGGGACCTCTCTTGTGAGCTTCTCCTGCCCCTAAGGGGCCTTTGGCTTGATATCAATATCATGGTAGCATCCTTAGCCCTGGAAAATCTTTGGATGGATCTACCCACTTGAGTGTGATAGTCAGGACCACGTAAGCTCTATCGTGGTAATATCGGTTATATGACGAGTCTCCCATTGTTCCTCATGATTTCAGTTATGCATGTTCATCAGAAATGATACTATGTTTGACCCAATGTTTAGTTTTACTTATGATTGTTAGTTTTCAGCTTTGTGTTATTCGATTTAGTTATGATATTCAGTTACGTCCAGACCATGATTTCAGAAAATAGCATGCAAGTTCCACTCTTAGAATCTTATTTTGATTATGTTTCATTATATGAATGATTTATGATTTTTACTTAGCGGTTTTACTTACCTTGCATACATGATACATTCCACGTATTGACCGCATACTCTATGTTGTATCGTTTTATGATACAGGCTCTGATATACAGACTCAGTCCAGCTGCTAGCTAGATTCCCAGCACTAGTACTTCCCTATTAGAGTTGGTGAGTCCTCATCTTTTGAGGAACTTTTCTAATCAGATATCTTTAGTATTTTCAGTTTTCAGACTATATTGAGTTAGTTGGGGTCTTTTCCCATCAACTTGTCAGTGTTAGAGGCTTTTCGTACGTAGTAGGTATTCAGCTTCAACCTTCTATATGTACTTAGATATTATGTATGATCATACTTCCGCTATGTTATTTTTGTTGATCTTCCACTTACCTATGTTTGAGTTAGATGTTATGTTCATGCCATGGGTCGACTTGGAGCCTTTCGAGGTTCTTTTTTTCGTGTCTCAATTCGGGTCTACATTTGGTTCGTGACAAACTTGGTGTCAGAGCATTAGGTATTTGAAGTGTCCTAGGGTGTCCGAAAGCCGCATTAAGTAGAGTCTTTTTCATTGGTGTGAAACGCGCCACACTTATGATGAAGAGGCTACGCGACGTTTAGGAAGTGTTCCCTTCTTTCATGATCTAATTCGTGTGATGAAATCTTTTTCTATCCTTCTAACTCGTGCTATATGCATTTGAAGAATCATGCCTCCCCGTAGAGTTAATGGAAGGAGAAATGGAAATGGGAATAGCCATAAGAATGGCAATGGAGATGGGTACCAGCAAGCCCCACCAGCCCATGAGGAGCATGTACCCGAGTCTGTTGTCCACGCAGAGTTCAGGCAAGCCATTCAAATGTTAGCTCAGGCATTGACTACCCAGGTCAATCAGAAGGCGGTAGTGTATGTCCCTTAGAACAGGAATGCAGTGGCGGCAAGAGTTAGAGATTTTCTGAGGATGAACCCTCCGAAGTTCCTTGGGTCAAAGGTGGACGAGGATCCAAATGAGTTTATCGATGAGGTTCTTATGATCAACCAGATTATGGGGGTGACTAGAGAGGAGTGTGCCGATTTAGACTCATATCAGTTGAAGGGGGTTGCGCATATTTGGTTCAATCAATGGAAGGATAGTAGGGCAGTCAGAGCCGGCCCTATCAGTTGGGATGAGTTTCATGCAACTTTTTTGGATCGTTTCTTCCCTCGTGATAAGAGGGAGATCAAAGCAGCCGAGCTTACGAACCTTAAGCAAGGGAAAATGACGGTTTAGGAGTATGCCTTGGAGTTCACTCATTGGTCCAAATATGCACCTGAGATGGTGGAAGATAAGAGAGCCTATGTGAGGATGTTTGTACATGGGATAGCAAACTACTTGGTCAGGGATTGCCGGACTGCGATGTTTCTTTAGGATATTGACTTTGCTCGAATAGTCCTGTACGTCAGAAGATGGTGGCAGTATAGATGAGTGAGCGGGAGAGAGAGGCCAAGAGAGTCAGGACAGATAGCTTTGGATTTGCCCAACAGAGACTAGTGGGCACTATTAGCAGTCCCACTAGAGATCTTCAGCTCCGGTGCCTTTGGCTATGAGTGTGCCATCCAAATCCATGCACGATCATAGGGGACGAGCATCAGGCTCTAGAGGCCAGAGTAGCAGACTAACAGAGACCAGCCCTCTAGAGTGTAGTAGATATGGCCGAAGACACGTGGGCAGTGCTTAGCAGGATCAGGTGCTTCTTTCGAGTGTGGTAAGCCTAAACATATGCTTAGAGATTGTCCAGAAGTCGAATAGGGTCATGATAGAGGTCGAGGCCCGACCTCCAGTTCAGAAGCTCCACCAGCATGCACAGCTCAGTAGGGGGCATCGACTACTTCGGGTGGTGGTCAGTATCAAAATAGGTTCTATGCCCTAGCATCCCGTCATGAGCAGGAGGTCTCCCTAGATGTAGTCATTTGTATGTTACGAGTATTCCACCTTGATGTTTATGCATTGTTAGATCCAAGCGCTATTTTATCTTTTGTGTCGCCCTATGTTGCTAGTAGTTTCGGAGTCAGTCCCGAAATCTTATTAGAACCCTTCTCAATATCTACTCTAGTTGGTGATTCAGTTATATCTCAATGGGTATATAGAAGTTGTCCTATCACAGTTCTTTGGAAAGTCACTACAACAAATTTAGTAGATTTATCCATGAATGATTTTGATGTTATCCTCGACATGGATTGGTTATATGCATGTTATGCCTTAATAGAATATAGAACCCGTGCAGTAGAGTTTAGATTTTCGGGTGAGCCAGTCCTAGAGTTGAAGGGTAGTTCAGTTGTGCCTATAGGTCGCTTTATTTCCTATCTTAAGGTAAGAAAGATGATTTTAAAGGGTTGCGTGCACCATCTAGTTAAGGTTAAAGATGCTACATTCGAAACCCTGACTATCCAGTCAGTCCCTGTAGTGTGTGAATACCCAGAAGTGTTCCCAGATAATTTACTAGGAATCCCTCCTGAGCGGGAGATCGATTTTAGTATTGACCTTTTTCCCGATATGAAGGATACGTCTATTCCTCCTTAAGAGAATGGCTCTACCTAAGCTAATAGAGTTGAAGGAGCAGTTGAAAGACCTCCTAGATAAGGGTTTCATCAGACCAAGGAAATCCCTATGGAGTGCGCAGTTCTCTTTGTCTTCAAAAAGGATAATTCTCTTCGTATGTGCATTGATTATCAGTAATTGAACAAGGTCACCATCAAGAACAAGTATCCTCTCCCCAGGATTGCTGATTTATTTTACCAGCTTCAGGGTGCTAAGTGATTTTCAAAGATAGACCTCAAATCCGAATGCCATCAGCTCAAGGTTCGGGAGAGTGACATCCCGAAGACATCCTCAGGACATGGTATGGTCACTATGAGTTTTTAGTCATGTATTTTGGACTAATGAATGCTCATGTAGCTTTTATGGATTTGATGAATAGGGTGTTCAAGCCATATTAGGATATGTTCGTGATTGTGTTCATAGATGACATCCTTATATACTCTCAGAGCGAGGAGGAGCATGCCGCTCATTTGAGGGTAGTGCTATAGACTCTTAAGGATCGGCAGTTGTATGCTAAATTCAGTAAATGTGACTTTTGGTTAAACTCAGTGGCATTTTTAGGCCAGGTGGTGTTAAGTAAGGGTGTGCAGGTTGACTCTCAAAAGATAGATGTGGTGAAGAATGGCCTAGACTAGTGAGTCCTTCAGATATCAGGAGTTTCTTGGGCTTAGATGATTATTATCAGAGATTTTTTAAGGGGTTTTCGTCTATTGCAACCCCGTTGACTAAGTCAACCCAGAAGAAGGTGAAGTTTATATGGTCAGAGGCTTGTGAGAAGAGCTTCCAAGAGTTGAAGACTCGACTCACCTCAACACCTATTTTGACCCTACCTGAGGGTGCCAATGGGTTTGTGGTATATTGTGATACTTCGAGGATCGGCCTTAGTTGTGTACTCATGTAGCATGGTAAAGTTATAGCTTATGCTTCCAGGCAATTGTAAGTCCATGAAAAGAATTATCCGACTCAAGATCTTGAATTGGTGGTGGTAGTATTTGCCTTGAAGATTTGGAGACACAATTTGTATGGGGTCTATGTAGATGTGTTTATGAACCTCAAAATCCTACAATATGTGTTTACCCAGAAGGATCTAAATCTACGTCAAAGGAGGTGGTTGGAGTAACGCAAGGATTATGATATGAGTGTCCTTTACCATGCGGGCAAGGCTAATGTGGTACCAGACGCTCTTAGTAGGCTTTCTATAGAGAGTGTGTCCCATGTATATAAGGGGAGGAAGGAGCTGGTAAAGGATGTGCATCAGCTTTCATGGTTGGGAGTTCGTTTGGTTGACTTGACGGATGGTGGTGTTATTGTGCAAAATGGATCAGAATCATCCTTGGTGACCCATGTTAAGGCTATGCAAGACGAGGATCCTATTTTGGTGAAGTTTAAGGGCCGTCAGAATTAGAAGGTAGAGGCCTTGTGCTTTGATATCAGGTCGTTTGTGTGTTTCGGATGTTGATGATTTAAATGATCTGATGTTGCATAAAGCTCATGGTTCCAGGTATTCTATCAATCAAGGTGCCACCAAGATGTACCGTGACCTACGGGAAGTCTATTGGTGGAATGGTATGAAGAAGGACATAGCTGAGTTTGTGGCTAAGTGTCCGAATTGTCAGCAAGTGAAGGTTGAGCACTAGAGACTAGGAGGTGCACCTCAAGAAATCAGTATTCCTACTTGGAAGTGGGAGGAGATTAATATGGACTTCATCACAGGGTTTCCTCGTACTCGTCGACAGTATGACTCTATTTTGGTGGTTGTGGACAGGTTGTCTAACGTAGCTCATTTCTTACCAGTCAAAACCACCGATTCAGTGGAGGATTATGCTATGTTATACATTTAGGAGTTATTTCAGTTTCATGGAGTGTCGTTATCCATCATATCAGATAGAGGTACTCAGTTTACCTCCTAGTTTTGGAAGTTGTTTCAAAAGGGACTCGGTACTCAAATCATGCTTAGCATAGCATTTCACTTGCAGACAGATGTTCAGGACAAGTGGACTATTCAAACTCTTGAGGATATGGTTAGATCGTGAGTGATTGATTTCAATGGTAGTTGGGATGATACTTTGCCTCTCATCGAGTTTGCGTATAACAACAGCTACTATTCTAGTATTCAGATGGCTCCGTTTGAGACTCTCTATGGGCGGGGATGTGGATCGCCAATTGGTTGGTATGAAGTTGGTGAAGATGCAGTGGTAGGACTAGATTAAGTCCATGAGGCCATGGAGAAAGTCCATCTAATAAGGGACAGGTTGAAAACAACTCAGAGTTGCAAAAGGTCCTATGCAGATGCGAAGAGGAGGGATCTTGAGTTTGAAGTTGATGATTGGGTGTTTTTGAAGGCATCCCCCATGAAAAGAGTGATGAGATTTGTGAAGAAAGGGAAACTCAATCCTTGTTATGTTGGCCTATACCGAATTGTGAAATGGGCTTGCAAGGTAGAATATGAGTTGGAGTTGCCCTCAGAATTAGCTTTAGTCCATCCAGTCTTCCATGTATCACTCTTAAAGAAGTGTTTGGGTGATCCAGCTCTGCTTGATCCAGTGGACAGTGTCGGTATGAAAGACAGCCTTAGTTATAAAGAGTTTCCAGTGGAGATACTGGACCATCAGGTTCATAAACTAAGAAACAAAGAAGTAACTTCAGTCAAAGTTTTATGGTGGAATCAGCATGTTGAGGGAGCTACGTGGGAAGCCGAACCAGATTTGATGGCTAAATACGCACATCTATTCTCTCCCGACTCAGTTTCTACTTGAGGTATCATTTTTCGGTATCATTTTTCTCTCTAATACTGTATTCAGTTTAATGTTCAGTTCATGGACCCCGGTTTCTTTCATGTTAATGCATGTAGGTGTCGTTTAGGAATTTAGTTCAATCATATAGTTCAATTCAGAGTTAGTCACTCCATCTGTTTTCAACATGTATGTTCAGTATTTGAGTATGAGGATTGCATTTCTCAGCTTTTCCGAATGACTTTCAACATTCGAGGATGAATGTTCCAAAGGGGGAGATATTTTAAAATACCCCAAAAACCCTAAGATCAGACCCAGGAGTTGAAATGGAGACAACAGGATTTTCTACACTAGGTCATAGGATGAGTCATCCAGTGATTCATCAGGAACACCACGAGTCTTTAAGTGACTCGTGGGGAGGGATTTGACTATGTTTAGAAAATGTAGGTTTGGGGTGACCACGGGTATGACCACACTTCGTGGTCAGCCCCACGAGTTGTTAGGTCAATCATGGTCAAAAAGGGTCTGAAAGATGAAGGGAAGCAGGTAGTGCACCTAACGAGTCATCAACATGATTCATCGGGTACACCTGGAGTCGTGGTTGATCACGGGAAATAATATAGGTCCCGTGATACGTTTTACAACTTAAATGAGTCGTGTTTTCTAACCTATTTGATACATTTTCATGTGATTTTATATAAAAGTGAAGATAAGTGCTAACCAACATGATTAGCTTT
>JACEIK010002566.1:8996-37425 GCA_018107945.1 Datura stramonium
AAGGCTCGAAATGCAGTGTTTTATGAGGGAAAAATCTATCCTAGGCTCATTCACATCCATGCATGCATATTGAAGGGGTTTAGGAGGTGATCAAGTTAGATTTCTTCAAGCTTTCCTTCAATCCTTCATCGGTCTTTCAAGGAGTGGTAAAATCATATCTTCCCCAAGTACGTAGGGTTATGAATGGGTAAATCCATTCACACCAATGCTCAATCTCTCTTTAAATCATGGAAATTCCTATGTTGATTCTATGGGGTTTTAAACCAATGCATGAAATTCCTAATTCTCTTCATGGGTATGATCTAAATGAGTTTTATTATTGAATAACGAATCATGGGCAAGTTTTACATTGTTTTTTATTAAAATCATGTTTCAAGATTTATAAATTTAAAGGCCCATTTATGATAAGTTCATGAAAGTTGAGGTTTATGATGAATCTTCATGTATGATGAGATATTAATGATGAAAAGCATGTTTTCAAGCTTCCCATGTTTATAATCATGTTTTTCAAGGAATTGAGTATTTTTCAAGCATGTTAAAGTATTGGTAAATGCCCACATGTTCAAGTATGATTTATGATTTATGATTTATGATATGGATTTCATGATTGATCGATTTATGACGTTGATCGATTTATGAGCCCTTGATTCATGGCCAAACATGTATTTAAATGGGGTTCAACGATGTTAATGTTTATTTTGCCATGAATCTCATGAATGATGTTTATGATTTACATACGAGCCCAATGTGCATATTTTTGAGAGCAGTGTCTATCACCGAGTAGTCCGGCGTTCAAAGGACTATGTTGGGATCTCATAACTACGTGCCGCGTAGGTTCATATTGATACATTACAATATTAATGGATCCCCTCTTTCGTGATATCACTTATTGCACGTCCCTTGCCTGGCAAGCCTAGGACGGCTCTGCCCACTTGAGTGAGATAGTTGGGGCATCATGTAAGGCTCTACCATGATGGTGTCGGTTATGACAAGTCCTCCCACTATTCCTCATGATTTATACATGGTTATGTTTATATTACTTTGGCTCAGGTTACGTTTAATGAAGCTTTTCTCCTATTATTATTATTATTATTATGATGGATTTACAAATGTTTTGAAAACTTTGAGCCTTATGTTATATTATGATATTTATTTTATGAGCATGTTGCCCTACTCTATGAACTTTTATGCATTTTAAATGTCTATTTTACTTACCTTGCATACTCGGTACATTCCACGTACTAATCGCATACTTTATGCTGTATCATTTCATGATACAGGCTCCGATCTTCAGACCCAGCACTGTCATTAGCTCGTTCTCGGAGTTAGCTTCCAGTTCATTTGTGACTCCTCATATCCCGAGGACCAGTTGATATCAGTTATCCTTTATGTTTAGTTTTCCAGACTTGTCGGGTTAGTTGGGGGTGTTGTCCCATCAGCCCATCAAATATGTTAGAGGCTTTCAAACTATATGTAGTATCCAGCAGTCATATATGAAGTGTGTTTCTCTTTTTATGTTATGTCATGATTATGCTTCCGCTGTGTTATCATGTTGGGTATTCAGCTTTATTTGAATGAGTTAGATATATGTTCATGCCATGGGTCGACTTGGAGTCTCTAGGGGCTCCTTGTCCCATGTTGCGATTCGGGTCGATGTTCGGGTCATGATAAAAAGGTCATTTGAAGGATCATCTATAAATATAAGCCTTAGGTCATTTATTACGTAGTTGTGGTCATCTTTGAAGCAGTCTTTACTCTTTTTTTTCACAGTTCATTCATGAAAGGTTGTAAGCCGTTTGGAAGGAAGACAAGGTTCTACAACTAGGTTTTCTCTTCTTTACTTTATATTTTTGGATGATGATGACTAAGTATTTGTTTTTCCTCTTTCTATGAGTGGCTACACTCATATTCTAGGGTTTTAGCCATGGTGAATGGTTGATTGTTTGACAGACTAAATAAACTTAGTTTTGATTCTTCGTTTATGATTGTTTGTATTTATTTATATTAATTTATTATTTGTGAGATTGATCATCTTGTAATTAATCCGTTGGCTTTTGATTGAACTTGGAAAAGGGGATCGAATGGGTTAAAAATAAATATAAAATAGGAATTCAAAGACCCTTGAACCCGATGGTGATAGGATAAAAGTTGTTGAGGATAGGGATATACCCTTCAACCCTGTTTAGTTGAAAAACAAGTAGGAATAATCGTTGTTTCATTGTTCTCCTGCGATCATAGGGATATAGGCGTTAAGGTTCATGAAATAGTTCTTGGATGCTAGGGATAGTGGCAAGAAGTGGGATAGTAACTTGCAACTAAAAATTGTAGGAAGAATCATGCTAGTTTAATTATATCTAGAAAACTCAACTTGAAACCAACCAAGTTTCATTGCCCTAGTTTGTCATCATTATCGAAATAAAATTAAGCTTGCATTCATTTTAGTTAATTTTTGTATTTGAAATTTTAGTAGTTTAATTTTCCAAATCAATCTTCATTTTATTTGTTTCGTAGATTAGTGAAATCAAAGTACAACCTTATAACGATTAAATTGATAAGTCCCTTGGGTACGTTATATGGACTTAACAATCCTATGTTACTTGATGACCACACACGCTTGCGTGTGCTTGGGCGACATCAGAGCACTGGCTGATGAAGGTGCTGCAGGCCTCTGCTACTGCTGGGGGCGACTACCACTACCTAACCTCTATTGGGAGTACTCAAGCTGACTGGTTCTAGCCCGTTTGTTCTCCGTCTCTACGTCCTTCAACTTTTCTGCCTCTATCTGTTGGGCATGGATAATGAGACTACAGAGGTCTATATCCTTGATGAGCATAGCGGACCTGCATTCTTTAAGTACCAAATCCGAGACTCCGTTAACAAACTTGAGTGTGCAAGCTCTCGGCTCAGCAACAATCTTTGGAGCATATCTCGACAGCTGAGTGAATTTTAGTGCATAATCCTTTACTCTCATGTTGTTTTGTTTCAAGTTCATGAACTTAGCCGCCTTGGCTTCTCTCAATTCCCGAGGAAAGAACTTGTCCAGAAATGCTATAACAAATTTGTCCCATTCAACTGGACCTACTCCATCCTGTCTTCCCTCCTTCCACTACTTGCACCAAATCTAGGCCACCCCTTTCAATTGGTAGGCTACCAGATCAGTAGTCTCGGTGGCGGTGACACCCATAATTTGGGTGATTTTCGGGATCTCGTCTATGAACCCTTGCAGATCCTAACTACATTAGAGTTGTGAAAAGCTGGGGCATTCATTTGAATGAAATCTCGGACCTTGGCCGCAGCTGTAGACCCATTTGTATTCACTGGTACCATTACTTGCTGGTTGACTCGATTAGTCATCACCTATGCCAGCATCAGGATGACGACCCGAAATTCCACGTTGGACACCTGGTCATCCTGAGGAACTGCGGGAGCAAGTGGGGCTGGCCAGTTAGCATTAAAAGTCCTCCTTCCATTTCCTCTTCTGGGAGGCATCGTTATCTTAAAAGTGTAGAGCATAAGATAGGCGGATGTATTAGAGTCCAAAACCCTACGCACAATAAGATTTATGAATAAAAGGGAATTTTCCTAAAAACGTCTCGTAGCCTCCTTCTCATAAGTGTGGCGCACTTCACACCCATGAAAAGGACTCTACTTGACGTAGATTTAAGACATTCTAGGACACTCTAAACCTAATGCTCTGATACCAAATTTATCACGATCTTAGTCTACACCCAAGACGCGAGATGGTACTTAGGGTCACATGTGAACCCAAGCCAACCCATGGCATAGCATACTACTGACTGTCTAAATGACTAAATGAAATCTATAAGTGGAAGCTTGAAAACATAACTGAACAAAATACTTTTAAGCAAAACATTACATCTGATAACTCACTGAATTACTAACTCTATCAGAAAGCGATCTACGAACTAATGAGTTGCTGGGAGAAGCCCCCAGCTAACTCTAAAGTCTGAACTGAAATAACAAAATAGAACAACTGGAAATAAAACTCCGGCCTCAGCAAATGAGGACTCACCACTGATCTCTACTGGATTTCGCCAGAGAAGAACTATTAACGATGCTGAGACTGCAAACCTGCACCTGTATCATAAGACGATACAGCATAAAGAGTATGCATCAATACTTGAAATGTATTGAGTAAGTGGACTCTGAAGTAAATGTAAAGATTCTAAGATTCTGTAAGTTGAACTGACAAAACATGCAATACCAAAACTGAAATCATAAATACTGAAAAACCTGAGAATATAATAGTACTGTAAGTGCTAGTAACTGCCTAGAGGTCATATACATATGTCATGACCTGAACATAGGCTCGGATCGAGACACGGGAAAAGAAACCAGAAGTGCCAAGTCGACCCATGGCATGAACATACATCTAACTCAATCATAGATAAGCGTAAGATCATCATAAATAAAATAGAGGAATTCTGCTCAAAACTTAACATCTGAATACATACATGAGTCCAATGCTAAATACACACTATATTTGAAAAGCCTCTAAACTTATGAGTTGATGGAACAGGACCCCAACTAACTCACTATAGTCTGAAAACAAAAAATATAATACATAAATGAATAAAAGTGCCCTCGCAAGGTGAGGACTCACAAACTCTGAGCAGGAAGTACTAAAACTGAGAATCTGGCTAGTGGCAGAACTTAGTTTGGATATCAGAGCCTGTATCATCAAACGATACAACATAGAGTATGTGGTCAGTACGTGGAATGTACTGAGTATTCAAGGTAAGTAAAAACGGACAGTTAAACTACATAAGAGTTCATAAGAGTAGGATTACATGTTCATAACGTAAATATCATATTGTAAACATAAGGCTCAAGGTTTTCCAAACAATCGTAAAACATTCATAATCATAATCATAAGAGGAAACTTTATAAAACATGACTTGAGAAAAATTGCATAACATAACCATGCATAAATCATTAGGAACAATGGAAGGACTCCTTATAATCGGCACCATCATGGTAGAGTCTTACATGATGCCCCAACTATCTCACTCAAGTGGGCAGAGTCGTCCCAGGCTTTCTAAGCAAGGGACGTGTAGTATGTGATATCACAAAGAGGGGATCCATTAATATTGGAATATATATAAAAACCTATGGTGGCACATGGTTTTTGAGACATCGCATAGTCTTTTGAATGCCAGGCTACTTGGTGGTAGAAACTTCTCTAAAAACATGCACATTAAGCTCCTTATAGTAACCATAACATCATTCATGAAGTTCATGGACAAATAAATAACAACATCATTTATCCACATTTAAAATACATGTTTAGCCATAAACAAGGGTCCATGAATAAGCTAAGAGTCATAAATAAATAGAATCCATACATACTTGTAAATATATATAAACTTGACATTTCATAAATCAAGGATAAGTACTTGAGGATGAATCGAATAATAAAGCATACATCACAATTGGGCTAGTTAAGATCAAGATCATAATGAAATCATAGCTTGACTTTTCATAAGCAGTAGTAGTGGGCATGATTGGATTTAAAATAAAATCTATAAACTTATATTTAAAATAGTCACAAAATCTTCCCATAGATCATAAAACAACATTAGAAACATGCTTGGATCGTACCCATGATCGATACTTAGAAAATTCAAACATTGGGTAAAAACCCCATAGATTCAACAATTAGAATTTTCAAGAATCGAGAGGAATTGAGCATGGATGTGGACTATTTCACCCATTCATAGCCTTATATACCTGAATAGACCTGATTTTCACACATCCTTGATTGCCCAAAGAATTAGGAAGAACCTTGATGAGCTATGCTTGATCACTCTAAACCCTTATGCTTGCATGCATGAGTTTTGAATGAGCTAGGTGACTTAACCCCATCTTAAAACCTCTATTAGAGCTTAAAAATACTTAGTCTAGGCCTTAGGAACTTAGGAATTATGAAAAAGCCCTCAATAGATTTGTAGAGAAAAACACATCGCTAGTCCCAACGAGGGACTGGATGACTCGTCATCTGCCCATGACTCGTGGTTTGCATTCGTGATCAACACTGCCAAAACTTCTCTAAGGGTTACCACGAGGCACACCGACTCGTGGTGTGCCCTGACAATTCGTGCTAACCAATCCATTAGGTAAACTGCCCAAATCTCTCCAACCTCCATCAACACTTGACCATGGATCACATGACTGCTCGTGGTGTGACTGGCTCGTGGTCACACCTGTGATCACCTCAAATCCCAAATTTTCAACTAATTCCAAGCCCTTCCCCATGAGTCGTGCTGACTCGTAGTGTTCCTGAGTCCTTTGGACAACTTGTCCTGTTACCTGGTGCAGAATTTTTCTTTCTCCATTTTAACTCAGGTCTGATCTTAGGATTTCAAAATATTACAATATCTCCCTTAGGAACATTCATCCTTGAATGTTGTAAAACATACTAAAAACATATAGAAATGAAATCATCATACTCATACGCACTGATCATATAAGATGAAAACTATCGAAATGACTACCTACGAACGAACTACATGACTGAAGCTTGAATTCATGAATCATATGTATATACATTGACGTGAAAGAAACTGGGCACATGAGTTGAACATGAAGCCCCAGATAGATGGTGGGGAGGAATCTAATACCTCAAGCTGAAACTGCACCGGAATGGAAAAGATCACGGTATTTAGCCATCGTATACCTTGACTTCCCTAACTCCCTCAAAGTACTGATTCGTCCACAAAACCTTGACTAAAGCTGCTTCTTTGTTTCTTAACTTACGAACCTGATGATCCAGGATCTGAACTGGGACTCTTCGTAAGAGATACTATCTTTCACTCCCACACTATCTAGTGGCACAAATGATGTTGGATCACCGATGCACTTTTTCAATAGTGACATATGGAAGACTGGGTGCACAAATGCTAACTTTGGAGGTAATTCTAACTCATATGCCACACTGCCAATTCGCTTTAAATTCTATAGGATCCAATATCTCAGACTGAGTTTTCATTTCTTCCCAAACCTCATCACCCCTTTATTAGGTAAAATTTTCAGATAAACCCAATCATCCACTAAACTCAAATTCTCTTCTCCTCACATCAACATAGGATTTCTGTCGGCCTTGCACTATTTTCGCCTCTCCATGATAAGTTTCACCTTCTACATAGCTTCATGAACTGAGTCAGCTTCACCAACCTCAAACCACCCTATAGGAGACCTATACCTCCTACCATATAATGCCTCGGACGGGTCATCGCGGATGTTTTGGAGTGGTAGCTATTGTTATGCACAAACTCAATGAGAGGAAAATGATCATCCCAACTACCATGATATTGAAGCACACCATCTCACATACGGAATAACCTCTACCTTCTGATCTAAACGACTTCCTTCAACTTCACCAGAATAGGATCTCGTCTTACCTATCTTTGACCCCGATCATCACGGAAGGTACGATCCATTTGAATAATTGGCACCACTATCCCTCAGATCAACAACATTAACTCCTACGGTTCCTTCTAAGAATTTTGAAAGTCCCGAACCTCTGGTATCACATTTTTGCTTTAAATCATGCTAAACTCACAAAATGTTCAAATCCACCTGAAGCTCATTAAGAAACCTCCGGACCCCAACCAACTGTGCAATTCAATCGTAAAACACCTTATGGACCTGTTCAAATTATCTAATCAGCATTATAAGGTCGTTTGGATCCAAAAAAGATATTTATAGTCGAAACCTAGCTTCCCCAAAGCTCATAATTTAAATCAAAGGTTCAAACCACTCCCGAATCACCTCGAGTCCCATGCAAGCCACCCAACTAAGTCATAAATCACCATTTGGAACCAACAGAGCTCTAAATTTGAGCTCGTTAACTTGAAAAGGTTGACTTTGAATTAAACCCCTCAAATTTCAAATCCTCCAAAAACCAAAAATTTCACCCAATCTTCATTAGATCACCTCGGGAATAGTGTCATCCATCTACACAAGTCATGAATAAAAAAAATAAAAAGTACGGAAAGGTTCAACACAAGGATCTTGGACCAACAATCATAAAATGACAATGAAGGTTTGTTGCACTCCCACGGCTTGACCTTACTTCTCTTCTTGGACATCCTACCTGCCGACACATATGGTAGTGATAGGGAGTTACCCTGAACGTACACATTTTAACCGTCACTTCCACCATGGGGAAACATCCATAGGTTTAGAGAGTAAGGAAATCATGACGGGAATCATTCAAGATATCTAAGCTGTGTATATACTGATAAAACATGATCTTATGAGCCGATAAGGTAAATCTTAAGGATTGAGTCATTGAACTGAGCATGCTGAAATACATGAGTTCACACATAACGAGGTCTGACATGACTAAATTTTTATGGAGTCATGGGTAATGTGTGGGATCGTTGATTGACGGGGTTACCTATCATCTTAAGGTTCTGAACATAAGTATGAGTTGAGTGTAGCATCAAGAGAACATAAGGGAAACATCTAAATGAGAATGGATTGACTACCCCATGAGTACTATTTGTAGAACTTCCTTACTAGAGACATAAGACTTGACTTGGCCCTTCACTTACCATCTTCTCCTTAGTTTGAGCCATGTTCTAAGGCTATAGGATCCTTTATTAAGGTTATACTAATATCACAGCTCGGACTTCCCATTCACCTCCAAGGTTCTCCTTGAAGATTTCCTACTTGTAACTATTCCCTACCCTCCACAAAAAAAAACATATAAATTAAATGAAGTGATGTTGTAACTTATACGGTAGTTCTTGGGTCTAACAACACGCAGGTTAGATATGAAGACTTATAACGTACTTGTGACTACATGTGGTTGTAGCCATCTGCTCTAGGTAACCTGCACTACTTAGATGGGCAGGTTGTTGATCCCACGATAGCAAGGGCTCCGGGCTCGTCGTCACCAGGTCTAGCTGAAGGATAATTCCACGAGTCTATGTTGGGCCACTTGTACCCGAAACAAGCATCCCTTCCGATCAAACATTTCCCCAGTGGTTTCCTACCACACCTTTGGCAACTAGCCAACCTGATGGGGTTGCTTGATCTAGAGGGCATATTTATATGCCCAAGTGATACTCAAATGCATCGTTTTTGCCTTGTTTATCCAACAATGTTTGTACATTCTCATGTAAATTGTAAGGAAGTGTGAATTTATACTAACCAACATGATTAGTGTTGTTTTGCAGGAAAAACATACTTTTTATGGAGCTAAGATGCATGTCGGGAGGAATCGGAGATGGACTCGGGAACGAGCAAGGAAGCAGGTGGAGAAGCAAGAAATAAAGGAGCTCGAGAGATGGAGCCGTGACAGCTGCCATCGCGGATGCATTCTGTCAAGGGAGATTTAATTTCCAAGGATTTCCAGTGAAGGTCCGTGTTTGCACCATGGCATGCTGGGCATGCTCCGCGTTACATGCTGTGCCACGTTGGAAGCAGTTACCTGGGCGGCCAATTCAGAGAGCCTCCGCGTTTGCCGTGTCGGAGAGTGCTCGCGTGCACTTTCCGTGACACGTTAGCATTATTCCGGAAAAATTCTCCCTAGTATAAAATAGAACACTTAGGTTCATTTTTAATTATTCTGACTTAGTGGAGCGAACGTGGGTTACAGGCAGTTGAGAGGACGAAAATTCTTAGGGTTTTCTCTATCCCTTTCTTCTTTCTTTCAATTGTTTGTAGCCAGATTGCATTCATTTAACGATGTTCAATCCACAAATGAGTAAATTAATTCCTTTCTTGCTGAGTTATAAACCGTTGTATTGAAATGTAGTTATTGATTATCTGGTTGTTTCATCTTTTCTTCTATGGTTGTTCTATTTAATTCTTGTTCTTATTGCATTAATATCTGGCCAATGTTAATGTAAATCAAAAAAGTCCGGTTTCACCCGAGAGGGCAAGAACCTGGAAAGTTGTGAATTAATAGGATATGATCTTTTCTTGGTTTGGGAAAATTTGAAATTGATTTACCTTCAGGATAGAAATATACCTGAAAGTCGTATTAGTCAAGTGTGGAATCAGTTTTGTATGGCTAGAACATGAATTTCTTCTTATCACAGAAATGTAGGTGGAAGGTTCATGATTCTTAAGTTGGGTTAAATACTTAATCCATAGGCATAAGTTTCGACTAGCAGCGAGAGAAAAAGATAAACCACGTAGATCGATAATTAATTTCTTTCATGTTCGTTTTAGCCTCGGCATACTCACATTCATAGTTCGAGACTCACTTGTATAATTATTCTACTTTAGTATAAAAAGTTAGTTTACAAAATATAAACTTCTTTACACTGTTGTCTTCATTTTTAGGTTACGATGAAATTAACACTCGGAGACGATTTTACCACTGTAGGTTCGGCGACATTCCGGTTCTTAAGGGCCACTATATTACTTGTACAACGGTACACTTGCGGGCTCATCAGGATTTTGCGCGCCGTTGCCGGGGACTGGCAATTGGTGAAATTTTAATTTTTTTCTTAAAAAGTGTTAGTTTGCTATTTACGTATTTTAGTGTTGACAACTTGGTCTTAGCTTTGTATTTCTGAGATAACGAGATTCTGTTGAACACTGGCAAGAGACAAAGATTTGGTGGATCCATCCTTAGAGCCGGAAAGACAATTCCATCGCCAACGGAAAGAAGCTCTAGAAAGAAAACTGCAGTTGCTCAGACAAACAATCATGGAGCAACCACCAGAATCACCATTTGTGCGGGCAGTATTAGTGCCCGAAGGGAAGTAACAGCTAGGCCGGTTCGCGTGTGGCAATCCCACATGCTATAATGTCACATCTAGCATTCGCAAACCTGAGCCAGGAGGGAGGTTCGAGCTTAAACAGAACATGGTGCAATTGCTGCACACAAGCGGGCAGTTCACGGGTCTCCCTCCACGGGGATCACAGCAACATCTTCAAAATTTTTTTGGAGATAAACGACACTACATTCCGCTGGAGTGTCAACGAACTATGTCAGGCTTACACTGTTCCCATTTTCACTTTTGGGAGAAGCCGAAAGGTGGTTGAAAGCTGAGCCACCGAACTCTATAACCACATGGGATGATCTTGCAAAGAAGTTCTTGATAGGTTCTTTCCTTCGGTAAAACAGCAAGACTTAGAAGTCAAATTCTATGTTTCAAACAAAGAGAAGGAGAGAATCTGTATCAAGCTTAGGAGAGATTCAAATCGCTGTTGCGGGACTGTCCTCATCACCATCAATCCAATGATGTGCTGGTGCACACTTTTATTGAGTTTGGAGCCCCACTACCAAAAATCTTGCTGGATTCGGCAGCTGGGGGACAAGCATTAGAAAAGACTTATGAGGAGCTTTATACTTTGTTGAATCGTATTTCGCAGGGAAATCCGGAGTGGAATGCGGACTCTTCAGGGGGGAGGAGCAAGGAAAAAGCAACTGGAGTTTTGGAAGTGGATGGGTTTTACGGCTATGTTTGCATAGATAGGTTTGCCTTGCCGAGGAATCAACTAAACACCCACACTTCAGCAACATGAGCTTGGGTAAGTCTCAAGCCCCAGTGAATATGCGGTGCAGCGATTTTGGTGTGAAGTGTGCGGAAGCAATGAACACTCAGCCGAGTGTTGTGGAGCAAATCCTGACTCGGTGAACTTTGTCGGTAATGCACAAAGGAACAATCTCCAAGAGTATGGGAACAGCTACAATTCTAACTGGAGGAATGCGTTTCTCTTGGCGTAGCAACAACCATCAGGGACAGAGTGCGAGTCAGGGTATGCGGAGGAATCCAAGGAGGGGCACGAACTATCAGGCACGATGAGGCAACAATGCACCTCTTCCACCGCCATCACCCAGCGTTGAGGAGATGTTCAAGACATTGATAGCTAACCAAAAGCTCAATTGCGAATTTCGACTATGTTAAATTGGCAGCCGAGGTCAGAAATGTCAGTTAGCTACCAAGGCGGGTATCGGTTTGGGCAGTTTGCTGGGCCCAACACCAGGCCCTAGAGGAGGACTTCCCGGCGACACGGACCCCAACCACAAGAAGCAGGTAAATGCAGTGACCACGAGGAGTAGTTTTGCAGCTACAGAAGAGTGGAACGAGAAAGACCCTCCTTGATCGGGAGCGGCGAAGCGGAGAGGGAGAAAAATGATGAGAGGGGAAGAACAAAAGGATGCTGAACAGAGAAAGACCTCCACCCCGTTCCCTCAACGATTAAAGAAACACAAGGAGGAGGCGTGTTTCAAAAAGGTCATGGAGGTGCTTAAACAGGTACACATTAACTTACCTCTTGTTGATATTTTGCGAGGCCTAAGTACGCAAAGTACATAAGGACATCGTGGCCAACAAAAGCGGAGCACCGGGTATGCCCGCATTGGCTCTTACCGGAGGAGTGCACGTCCGGATACAAACTGATTGCCTACAAAGCTCAAAGACCCTGGGAGCTTCACAATTCAACTAACAATCGGGCAGAGTATTCGAGCTCGTGGATTATGTGATTTGGGAGCGAGCATTAACTTGATGCCGACCTCGGTATTCAAGAAGGTGGGGCTGGGAGTCTAGACCTACAACAGTGATCTTGCAGCTCGTGGATCATTCCTTGGCAAGACCAGATGGTATTGTAGGCAGACGTGCTGGTGCAAGTCGGCTCCCTAATCTTCGGTAGATTTTGTAGTCTTGGACTTTGAGCAGGTGGCTGAAGTCCCATTTATTTTGGGGCGGCCTTTCTTGACACCGGGAGGCGTTAAATGATGTAGCTGCAGGGCAGCTAACGATGCGGGCGAATGGCAAGGATGAGGTATTTGATGTGGATAAATCTATGAAGCTTCCGGCAATGCATGAGGAACTTTCAGCAATCGGTGTACTTGATCGGGCGGGAGTTGGTCAGATTGTTGAATCGCGGGTTGCAATGGAAAGAGCATTGATGAACTCGATTACTTCGGAGATAGAGATGCCTATGAGGTGGTACAAGAGTTGAATGAGCTACCAAGCTATCCTAAGAAGCAAGAATTTCAGCCGTTGATGAGGTCTTTGGAGCCTTTGCCGAAACCATCTATTGAAGAAGCACCAAAGCTGGAATTAAAAGCATTACCCCCTCATCTAAAATATGTCTTTTGGGGGAGGGTGATAACTGCCAGTCATCATTTCATCAGAATTAACAGAAGCACAGGAAAAAGAGGCAGTCGCAGATCTCAGAAAAGGAACAATGGGCTGGCAAATGTCCGATATTCAGGAGTATTATTCCAGCTTTTTGCACACACGAAATTTTCCACGAGGCAGGAGCAAAGCCAGCTGTTCAGCCTCAGCGAAAGTTAAATCCAGCAATGAAGGATGTGGTCGGAAGAAATAATTATTGGCTTGATGCAGGTGTGGTCTATCCGATTTCAGATAGTGAATCTGGGTTAGCCTCGTTCAATGTGTCCCAAAGAAGGGAGGAATGGCCTTGGTAGCAATGAGAAAAATGAGCTGATTCCCACACGAACCGTCACGAGTTAGGCGGATTTGCATGGATTACAGAAAGCTAAATGAAGCGACAAGGAAAGATCACTACCTTATCCGTTCATTGACCAAATATTAGACGGGTGGCTTCCTTGATGGTACTCTGGATTTATATGTAAAAATAGCCATAGCACACGAAGACCAGGGAGAAGACTACTTTCACATGTCGTATGGGACATATGCTTTAAGCGGATGCCATTCGGGTTGTGCAATGCACCCACCACATTCCAGAGATGCATGATAGCAATCTTTCACGACATGGTGGATGATTTCGTCGAGGTATTTATGGATGATTTTTCTGTTTTCGGTAGTAATTCGTTGCTACTTGTTTGCAGAACCTTGACAGGGTGTTGGCTCAGCGTGAAGAATCTAACCTTGTACTCAATTGGGAGAAGTGTCATTTCTTAGTCCAAAGGAGGGTGTGTTCTTGGCCATAGAGTGTCTTGCAGGGATTGAAGTTAATCGAGCTAAGATCGAGGTTATTGAGAAATTACCACCTGTGTGTGGTAAAGGTGTTCACCAGTTTTCTCAGGCATGCGGGGTTCTACAGACGGTTATCAACAACTTCTCAGATTTCACAGACCGTTATGCAAATTATTAGAAAAGGAGGTGAAGTTTGATTTTGATGATGAGAGTGTTAAAGCATTCGAGGAGTTGAAGCAGAGATTGGTAAAAGCACCCATCCTTATTTCTCAGTTAGGAACAACCGTTTGAAGCGATGTGTGATGCGGGTGATGTAGCGTGCGGGCCGTATTGGGGCAGCGGAAGAATAAAATCTTTCACTCTATTCACTATGCAAGCAAAACATTGAACACTGCCCAAAGTAATTATGTGATCTGAAAGGAGATGCTAGCACTGGTGTTTGCTTTTGATAAATTCAGATCCTATTTGGTGGTCGGCAGTAGTGGTGTATACCGATCATGCGGCGGTCGGTATGCATTTAACAAAAGGATGCGAGACGAGGTTGATCGAATTGGATCTTGTTGCTGCAAGAGTTTGACTTAGAAATAAGAGGCAGGAAGGGGAGGAGCGAAATCAAGTGGCAGATCACCTGCTCGCGATTGGAGAGTCGGTCGCACGTGAAGGAATGTGACAGTATCAAAGAGGAGTTCCCAGATGAGCCGCTCTGGCAATAGGAGCGAGGTCCCTTGGTATGCGACATAGTAAACTTATTGGTGAGTGATCTATCCACGAGAGGCTACGGATCAGAAAAAGAAAAAATTGCGGCATGATTAGTCGGCACTTCATTTGGGATGAGCCATATTTGTTTTAAGCAGGGACCAGATCAGGTTATGAGAAGGTGCATTCCGGAGAGCCAAATTGCAGAGGTTTTGAGGAGTTGTATCTCCTCTGCTATATGGAGAGCACCACGGGCGAGAGGACGGCACACAAGGTACTACAATCGGGGTTCTTTTGGCCTACCTTTGTTCGGAGACTCTATGGCATACGAAAAACGTGCGATAGATGTCAAAGGACAGGCACAATTGGTAGGAGGCAAGAGATGCCGCTGCAAAATGTACTCGAAGTGGAGACCTTTGATGTATGGGCCATCGACTTCATGGGCCCATTCCCACCGTCATTTGGTAAGCCGTTACATCTTGGTAGTTGTTGATTATGTATCAAAGTGGGTGGAAGTAATAGCTTGCCCCAGAAATGACAACAAGGTAGTAACAAAGTTTGTGAAAAAACACATATTCACAAGGTTCGGGACACCCGAGCCATTATCGATGATGGAGGAGCCACTTTGTCAATGCAAGCCGGGAAAATGCTGGCTAAGTATGGGGTGCGTCACAAAGGTGCAACAGCTTATCATCCCCAAACTAATGGGCAAGTGGAGGTGTCAGTGATAAAGCAGATTCTCCAAAAAGGCAGTGAATGCCCAATGCAATGATTGGTCAAGCAAGCTCGACGCGATGCGTTGTGGGCATACAGAACTGCCTACAAGACACCAATTGGGACACTCTCCATACCGGTGGTCTATGGGAAAGCCTGTCATACGCCTGCGGAACTAGAGCATCGAAGCTTTCTGGGCTGTGAGAATTAAATATGGACCTAGATCTGAAAAAAAGAGACTAATGCAACTCAGCGAACTAGCTGAATAATAAATATCTAAAAAAAACAATCATAAATTTTAAAAAAGAAAAAATTAAAAGGTAGCACGATAAGCATGTGGTGCATCGTATCTTCGAACCGGGACACAAAGTGCTACTCTTCAATTCAAGGCTGAAGTTGTTTCCAGGGAAGTTACGTTCCAAATGGTCAGGGCCGTTTGAAGTAGTGAGGATGACCCCGCATGGGGGCAGTAGAGTTGTGGCGGGAAGATCGAAGTGCCACGTTCACAGTAAATGGACAGCGGTGTAAGCATTGTTGGGGTGAGGATGGAGAGTCGTGACGTCCGTCACCCTAGGGCGGGAATAATGAACTTAACGACGTCGAGCACGACAGTAAACCAGGCGCCATGGAGCAACCCGTGAATTATTGTTTTTATAATTGTATAGATAAAAGAAAGAAAGAAAAAAAAAAGAAAAGAAAAAGAAAAAGAAAAAGAAAAATTTTTTATTATGTATATGCGTGTAAATATAAAAATAAAATATTGTGTTCGTCAAACCTTGGAATTCTAATCGATTTCTTGTTGAAAGATATATTTCAGGGTGATCGGAGGGCAAAATACAAGATCGCAAAGGGAGAAAAACGAGGTAAGAAAAAATTGAAAAGTGGCAACGGTGAGCCCACGCGTCGGCTTGTGTCACGGAGGAGGCCTACGGTAATCCCTCCGTGACACGTTGAAGGCAAAATACTGGAAATTTATAAATTCAGAATGCCTCTTGATAATCCGTGTCACAGGTGATGCTCCGCGTTACCCTCCGTGACACGTTAGTGTTATTCGCGTCGGATCACACCGGAGTCAGCAGGTAACCGAGCGAAAATCCCACTTTTTAACCCCAATCCCCTCATTTCTCTCATTTTTTCATCCCCTTCGCTGACAAACCTCCCAAGAATTCCCTCTCCCTCAAGTGCACGGCCCTAGGTATAATTTCGTCAAGTTTTCTTCCGTTCTTCAATTTAAAGGGTATGTTCATCACTCAAACTCAATTTAGTTGAATTTGTTTCAATTTGAAGCATGAGGTATGAGTAACCATAGCCCTAGTTAGAAATTGAACTTAAATTTATTTAAGTATTGTTAATTTATGTTCGTAATATCCTTGTGATGGTATGAATCGATAAAAACATGTGCTTGATCGAATTTGTGAAAAAATTATAGCTAGGGTTTGGAATTGAACATGAAAATGGGAAAGCTTGTAAATTGTGATTTCTTGTGATTTGTGTATATGTTGGGTGAAATGAGTTGGTTTTGTATTATCGCATAATATGCGAAAAGAAAAACCGACGAATTTTCGGGGAGTGGAATTGTAGTATACAAGAAATGGGTAGATGGCATAGGTTTGTATAGTTAAATAGTTGTTGTTTTTCATTTTTCTTTCATTGCCAAGTGCTATGTATAAATTGTGACGGCGGTAATATTGTGGTAGTGTACGAAGTCTGAGTAGTACAATGGAATTCCACACCGCCGAATTCTACGAATGCACAAGGCAATATTGTTTGAGTTTTAGTTGTTTTAGTTTTCTTGTTTTTGTAAATTAGAACTAAATATGTGCCGTATTGAAATTGTGGCTGAAGAAGACTAAGTGTGGGGTGGCCGAGCCTAACCCCAGCCTTAGTCGAAGCCCCCAATTTTAAATTGACTGACATTGGGACTGTCTGCTTTCTTTGACGGGAACAATGGCAAGCAGGCAAGACAAGGAAAGAGAGCATCTACATCAGCGCCGGAAGAAAGAGGTTGAGACTGGGAACAGCAGTCCCAGCAGCACCAGCGGTTCCACACGGCCAGCGCCGCCAATACGGAACCAGATGGGTGACAGAGGAAGGGAAGAAGTGATACACGAAGCACAAGGAGAACAAATACTTCCCTGAGGATCATATTGCAAGGGACCCACTAGCACGGGAGTTCCCCGCATGGTACACCGGATTGACACTGCCGGGCTGCGCTTCATTTTTTGACGAGCCCAAGGAGTGCAATCTGCGCGATTCGGAGTTCTATGCAAATTGAACCCGACGCTCCGTAGTCACACCATCAAGATAAAAGGCCAGATTGTCACACTTGAGCTCCACCACCTTAATGCCATAGGGGCGCAGAACAAGCAGTGCATACTCCGGCAGGCGAATATCACTCCACCTTATGGGGATATCAGACGCACATTGTGTGAGCCCGGTCAACGGCACGCTGGAGCAGGCATAAGGAGCGGGGCTACCATCAGACATTGCCTACTCCACGGATGAACAGGAAGCCGGAGATCGCATTTGAAAATTGTTGCTCTGTTTGATTCGAGGGGGTGCACATGGCGGATGTGACGGGGATCGGAGTATGCCTGGTGTATGCCCTGATGAAAGGGCTGGAGATAAATGTGGGCAGTGATCATATCCGCCATGAAGAAACGGTTTGCATCAAGGGCACAGGTACGGAGTTTGGCGGGTTGCTGACCACGTTCTGAGGGCTGGAGGTAGAGGAAGAGGCCTAGATTATATCCACAGATAAGAGTGCAGCATGGTGCTCACAGTCTGAGCTTGGCTTTTCCACTCTGACCTCAGTTACCATAGCAGAGCAACAAGCTCGAGAGCGCCATATGTTACATATTTTAGTGAAATCTCTCAGCCACGCATAGGTGAGACAATCTGGTGCAGCTGCTTCATTCGTCTTACAAATTACCACGAATGCCAGGAGCGCTATGTCGTGTGGGCCCAGCTTTTGTAGAGGCCGTGGATGATGATGTCCCCACTGATGAGGAGACACGTCGCGAGGAGTCAGCGTTGAGTCAGAGAGGCCTGACGGGGGAGATTCGAGATATGGGAGAGACGAGGCGTGACACACGATGAAGAAGTGGAATGCTTTGATTGATCGAGGAGTTTCACCACCCACCTTTCTGTTTGTGATTGTATGACCACTGAGGACAGTGTTCGATTTTAAGTGTGGGGTGGGGAGTAGTTAGGTGGTGCTGACTTTTGTCTTGTTTGTATATAATCATGTTCTGTTCTTTGTGGTTGAAAATATTGTGACCTTATTTTTGTGTGTATGTTTTGTATTGTAAATATTTTTGGTGAAGCTGTGTGTGCTGTTGAATGTTGTTAGCCAGTGTGTAAATAGTTTTTGTCAAAATTATTGATATTTTTAAAAAAAAATTCGTTAACTATTTTTATTGTTGGGTTTCTCGGAGTTTGTTTTCGGTTCTTTTGTGGAGAAGAGTCCCATTGAACCGAAGTCGTAAATAGTGACCGTTCCCTATGATGGATGGATGACGACCGTCTTAAAGGGAAATGCAGTCGATAGGAAGTAGTTTATTTTAAATTTTTGGTTTTGTTTGGTTTGTATCCCATGCATGTTGCTACTCTGTAGCTCAAATCTGGTTGCGTGTTGTACATAATGTTTATATTGCAAAGATGATTAGATTTAGAACGCATGCAAATTTTGTACATATGTGAGACACTTAGGCCATAGAATTCGATTCGGTGTGATTGAGGCTTAATTTTGAATTCTTGTAATTAGCTGATTAAAAAGTCTGTGAATATGTCTTGAGTTGAGCATGTGCAATGAGTGTATAGTGTGGTCTCGGTTATTCCATGCTATTGTGAAGTGTCTAGAACTTGCCTGTTGTGTACAGAAACGAAATGAAGGAAGTGCTTAGTGTGGAAAGGAGGTAGGCGTTTCTTTGTTTAACCTGAATTTTTTTTTCCCTTTTCATACCCACCTTGAATGTCAAATCCTAGTTAGCCCATTGAGCCTTTAGCCTATATTTTCTTTTGTCGGAACATGAACTTTAGTTTAACCCTTTCTTTTCATTGTCCGTAAACCTAATCCGAAGTTCTTAAGCGCTCAAGAAAATATATAATTTTCCCACAGTGTAAAGTAGTGAAATGATGAAAAGAAAATAAAAGAGAAGGAAAAAGAGAAAAGTGATGAAAAGAAGAAAAGAGTCAAGGTGCACTTGCCAGATTTGAAATAAAGTTGCATAACTTATCTTTTGTCTAGTCAGGTGTGTTTAAACAAGTGGGGGACAAAAATAAAGAAAGACTTCAAGAAGGGGAGGAGGAAGGAAGAAATTATGTCCAGAATGTGATGGGAGTTTGTATTGGCGCTTAAGGATGCTAGTTGCTATAATTGGTTAGCCCGGTATATACTAGTTCACGTAGTGACATTACAACCCACACACACACGTTAAGTCCTCAGGATCTTACATCACGCGTCCTTATATTAGTGAATTAATACATAGAGGCAAGCCTATGAGTCGCTGACACGATGCATGTGAATTCTTTTGGGAGAGTGAGTGAAATTGTGTGTACATGCCCATGCTTGGCATCTTTAGAATTCATGTGATTTAGAAGAGGGGAAATTTTCTTGTGATGTGAGGCGCATGCTTGACGAAAGAATGAAATTCGTGTCGGATATCTTAGTCAGCTAATTTGCATGAGTTTGCCAATATCGAGAGTCGATTCTTGAGTCTAGGGGGTCTTGATTTGTTAAATGTCATTGTAATGATGATACTATGCATGTTTTCTTGATGATTTGTTATGAAAATAATCAGGCATAGTAGCTCAGATTGTCGAGCCAAAGTAGCCATGATGGGATGTCAATTTCATGAGGTATAGGAGTATTGTTTGAGGACGAACAAGATTTTAAGTGTGGGGTAGGTGATCTGGGGCATATTTATATGCCCAAAGTATTCTCAAATGCATCGTTTTGCCTTGTTTATCCAACAATGTTTGCACATTCTCATGTAAATTGTAAGGAAGCTGTGAATTTATACTAACCAACATGATTAGAGTTGTTTTGCAGGAAAAACACTTTTATGGAGCTAAAGTGCATGTTGGGAGGAATCGGGAGATGGACTCGGGAACGAGCAGAGGCAGTGGAGAAGCAGAAATAAGGGCTCCTTGATGGAGCCGTGACACGTTGCCATGCGGATGCATTCTGTCAAAGGGAGATTTAATTTAAGGATTTCCAGTGAAGGTCGGCGTTTGCACCGTGGCACGCTGGGCATGCTCCGCGTTGCATGCCGTGCCACGTTGGAAAGCAATTACCTGGGCGGCCAAATTCCAGTGAGCCTCCGCGTTTGCACCATGTCACGGAAGCAGTGCTCCGCGTGCACTCCGTGACGTTGCTTGTTATTAGAAAATTCTCCCTAGTATAAATAGAACACTTAGGTTCATTTTAATTATTCTGACTTGGTGGAGCAAGAACGTGGGTTACAGGCGGTTGAGAGGACGAAAATTCTTAGGGTTTTCTCTATCCCTTTCTTCTTTCTTTCAATTGTGTGTATAATTTACACTCATTTAACGATGTTCAATCCACAAATGAGTGGCTAATTCCCTTTCTTGTTTGAGGTTATAAACCATTGTTTGAAATGGTGATTATTTGGTACTTTCATCTTTTCTTCTATGGTTGTTCTATTTAATTCTTGTTCTTACTGCATTAATATCGGGCCAATGTTAATGTAAATCCAAAAAGTCCGGTTTCACCCGAGAGGGCAAGAAACTGGAAAGTTGTGAGTAATAGAGGATATGATCTTTTCTTAGTTTGGGAAAATTGAGAATTGATTTACCTTCGGGATAGAAATATGCACGAAAGTCGTATTAGTCAAGTGTGGAATCGGTTTTGTATGGCTAGAACATGAATTTCTTCTTATCACAGAAATGTAGGTGGAAGGTTCATGATTCTTAAGTTGGGTTAAATACGAGAGTTTTAATCCATAGGCATAGGTTCCGACTAGTAACCGGAAAAGATAAGCCACGTAGATCGACGATTAATTTCTTTACATGTTCGTTTTAGCCTCAGCATGCTCACATTCATCGTTCAGACTCACTTGTATAATTATTCTACTTTAGTATAAAAATAGTTTACAAAATATAAAAACTTTCTTTACATTGTTGTCTTCATTTTTAGAGTTGATAAATTAACACTCGAGACGGTTTTACCCTGTAGTCCAGTCCCTGGAGGTTCGACATTCCGGTTCTTAAAAAGGGCCACTATATTACTTGTACAACCCGTACACTTGCGGGCTCATCAAGTTTTAGCGCGGGTGCGAGGGGCTGGCAATTGGTGAGAATTTAATTTTCTTAAAAGTGTTAGGTTGCTATTTCTGTATTTTAGTGTTGGTATTTTAGTGTTGACAACTTGGTCTTAGCCTGTATTTTGCAGATAACAGATTCTGTTGAACACTGGCAAGAGACAAAGATTTGGTGGATCCATCCTTAGTAACCGTAACATCATTCATGAAGTTCATAACCAAATAAATAACAACACATTGATCCCCATTTAAAATACATGCTAAGCCATGAACAAGGGCCCATGAATTGGCCAAAATTCATAAATCCATAAATTATGAAATCCATGCATACTTTTAAATATACATAAGCTTGAAATATCATAAATCCATGATAAGTACTTGAGAGGAATCGAATCATAAAGTATAAATCTCAATTGGGCTAGTTAAGATCAAGATCATAATAAATCATATCTTGACTTTTCATAAAAATTCATAATTGGGCATAATTGGATTTAAAAATAAAATATATAACTTATATTTAAAATAGTCACAAAATATTCCCATATATCATAAAACAACATTAGAAATATGCTTGGACCGTACCCATGATCGATACTTAGAGAATTCACACATTGGGTAAAAACCTGATAGATTCAACAATTAGAATCTTCATGAATTGAGAGGGAACTGGGCATGGGTGTGGACTATTGCACTCATTCATAGCCTTACATACCTGAATAGACCTGATTTTCACACTTCCTTGATTGCTCAAAGAAGAATTGAGGAAGAACCTTGATGAACTATGCTTGATCACTCTCTAAACCATTACACTTGCATGCATGAGTTTTGTATAGGCTAGAATTACTTAACCCATCTTAAACCACTCTATTATGGGCTTAAAAAGACATAGTATAGGCCATAGGAACATAGGAATTATGGAAAAGCCCTTAATAGATTTGCAGAGAAAAACACACTGCCAGTCCCAACGAGGGATTAGATGACTCATCGTCCCTGGCCACGATTCATGGTCTACATTCATGATCAACACTACCAAAATTCTCCTGAGGGTCACCACAAGGGACACCACGATTCGTGGTGTACCCGATGATTTGTGATGACCAATCCGTTAGGTACACTACCCAAATCTCTCCAACCTCCATCAACACTTGACCACGAATCACATGACGACTCGTGGTGTTTACCAAAACTCGTGGTCACACCCGTGGTCACCTCAAATCTCAAAATTTCAACTAAGTCCAACCCCTTCCCCATGAGTCACTTACCTTATGGGTCACTGGATGACTCGTATTGTGACCTGGTGCAGAAATTTATGTTTTCTCTGTTTCAACTCCCAGGTCTGATCTTGGGATTTTTGGGGTATTATAACATATCCTAAATTTTGGAGAGATGAACTGGAGACTGTGAATATACTATAATGTGGGAGAAACTATAACCAACATGTAACCACGTGAGCTAGATATGGAGTCTGATGTATACCCACCCATCGGAGAAGGCCCACTATACCTTGGCAGGGTATATTAGCTGAGCTGATCACCAACTGATGCCTATTTGGGCTAATATCCTATGATGTCAACATAGTTCTAGGAACCTGGGTGCGCTGAACCCCGGCTCTGCTTGGTGCTAAGTTCTACTCCCAGTGAAAATTCTAATTATGTCTAACTAGGCTGATAGCTCGAATTGATGCCTTAAGACTTAAGTCAGAACTACTTGTATGGAAGTGTTCTGAGAGTCTAAGGACTTGAAAGCAACTATATTTCAAGACTCATTAAACCTGCTTTATCTGAAGGTGTCATAACGGTCTAAAGAACAACTAACAACTGATAACTGGTATTAGTGAGGTTACTGAGTTCCTCAAGACTGAAAGTAGTCAAACTAATCAGTGACATTTCTGTAAAGCTCTAAGTATACTGAGATTTGACTGAGACTCTGAAACTAGGTAAATCAACGACTAGCTTCTAATCATGTATCTATACTAACATTGGTAATTTACAAGGAATTATTTGGTCAAACAATATTCATGTCTGAATTCTCAATCATACAAGTCTCATTCAAAGCACATCTAAAGATTAAGGCTAAAATACATCATGTATGGAATGAGATACCAAGTATGAATTACAACTGGGAACAATCTAAGAAAAACTCATGAATGAGAAAAGTAAGGGAATTTGTAAACTATCTGAAAGGAAGCCCTAGTTTCGATATTCTACAAAGCGAGAACTAGGGAGATTTGCTGTACGAATTTGGGACATAGGGGTAAAAGAAATTTCCTTGTTGAAATCCTACATACTTGAAGAAGAATCCCTAAGAAGTCCTTGAGAATCTGAGGAGAAAGTTTAATGCCCTAGCTCTCTCTCTGAAAGGTATGTGCTTTCTTCAAATGCTTATGAGAGATTTCTGTGAGAAGTGAGGGAGAAGGATCGACTAACTCCCTTTAACCCCTAATAATTTATCCCAAAACAACATAGTTTAAGAACTAAAATAGTTTGAATTTATAAAAATTCCCTTTGAATTCGGATTGTTTAAGTCCCACTGCCAGTCATCACGAGGGACCTAACGAGTCATTAGGTCACCGGACGACTCGTGGTCCTCACTCGTCGTCACTAGCAACTTCCCCCTTTTTCTGAGCTTGTCTAGACAACTTCACTTAACAATCCGTCATGACTCCTAACTGATCTTTCCACTACATATTTGGTCTCTCTGAAATTCAGGTTGTCATCCATGCATCACACTCAATGAGACACTGAATGAGTCTTTAGATGTCACGACGACCCGTCACCTCGACTCATTTTCATCACTAGAAATTCCCATCTGCCCATCCTTGCGAGCCAATGACTCACTTGATGAGTCATGATGTGGCACCATGACTCGTCCTCAAATCGTTAAGTCCCCAGGATATCCCAACTTTTACCAACTGATGTACACACGAAGAGTCACTTAACGACTCGGCGGATCACACAATGAGTCACTCCAGGAATCGTTCTGTGATCTGGTGCAAATTTTTCTTATTTTCTTCATTTCAGTTCTTAGTTCTGATCTTAGGGACTTTTGGATTGTTACAATTAGGTACTCGGGATATTTCTAACCCTCATAGGAATTAAAACATCGGACATATCACTAAAATGGACCTGGCCGCTCCAGAAGTGCTTTTCCACGTCAACGGAAAGGAGAAGAAGGAAAGATGATTTTCGGGACTAGATTTTCGTACCCATATGGAAGAGGGTGAATAAGATCTACCACACGCTCCTTCTAGGACCTAGGGTTCCCCAATTTATCCTGAGAGATGTCCTAGAGTACTCCTTTGATCACCTCTATTTGTATGGTCCATTCTAGTGACCTCAGTGGTGGCGAGGACAAGGAGGCCAGTGACCCGGGATGATAATAACGAGGCCTTCAGCTAGTTGAGGTCATAATGTATTTCCCTCCCAATGTCCCCCTTTAGCTCAGATATTTCTTTACTCTTGAAGGTCCAAATGCCGAACAATTTCTCTTTTTGCTCGTTGTTGGATGATTTTCCATTTCTCTCTATTTTTGGGGTACAGGTGCCCATTGGGACATTTGAATGACAATGGCCGTGTTAAGGTCCCTTGTTTATATAAATCGTAGCTTTCATATAAACATATGCTCGATTCATCGCCTTTAAAATAATTGAAAAATCTTCCAAATAGGGGGATTGGATTCTGTCTAGCAGTCGTCCATTGCAGCGATCACCTTTCCGCTAAGTGAACTCACTATGGCTGTCCACTTCTCGCTGTAGCGACTCCACTGCGGTGAGACAGACCTTGCTACAGCGAAACTTGCTAAGCAGAACACAAACAGGGATATTCGTCCCTCCGGTCAATATTGATCTCCCTTTGCCACCATTATTATATTTCATTATTACTAAAATTTTGCACTTCATCATAAATTCACACGTCAACATGGCTACATTACCAGATACCAATTGAAATCTTATAGATACCAATTAAGCCCGTTAAAATACTAACTAGAATCTTATAGATACCAATTGAGCCATTGAGATGCCAATTGAAATCTTCCATATACCAATTGGACTCAACCCAGGTAATTGACACTCTCGAACGGCATGATAGGAAAGAATAAAGTGAAAACTTCCTAGATTCCTTATAGCTTATCGAGGATTAGATGTGGACGTCTACACAACAATCCGTAGGAGTCTACTTGGCATTGCTCTTGTACTTGTGAGATTAGTAACCTAGAAGCTCAGATACCAATATTTCACGACCCCAAATTGGCGAATCACGCAGGCACCTACATCGATCTAGCTTGATAGGAGAACTCCTTTTTGAATAATATAATGTAATAATTACAACTCTCATAAATTTTAACAATTCAACAATTTTTTGAAAGTTCGATAAAATAATTCCAAAACCTTGACTCTTTTAAGATCTAGTCTATACAGGTACAAGAGCTCCAAATGAAATACCGACAAATAAAAAAATACAGCTTCGCCAATGGAGAAAATGTGAAAGATTATGCTGAGTACGCCACGTCAATCATGAAACTTCAACTTGCCATAACCTACACCTAGAAAAGGTGTAGCAAGAGTAGTATCAGTATACCACACGTACTGGTAGGAATTATCGGTCGACTATACTTAGTTTGCGCAGTGACATAGAATTAATATACAATCAATAATTCAGTTCAATCAACCACTCAATAATTTATCAAGACAATTTCTTTACCCTTCATTTACGATAATTATTTAACCATGCATCCATATTTCTTTATCCAGCTTAGCCACAAATGCTGGCCTGCACACTATTTTGGCCTCACTGTCACGCTAACTTGACCGCTACTGCGGTCTCGCCGCAGTGGAAATTCTATCGCTACAGTGGTACTGTTCTAGGAAGTAACTCGAATTCACTGGCAACTTCACTTCTTTCAATACCTCATCAATTACACAAGGCCTAACATCACACAAATCTTATAGCAATGTATGTTCAATTAATTATACCCTTCACCACTTTTTATCTTATCACAATCATTCAATTTATTCTCCTATTTTATGAAATATTCTCACAGTCAGGAGTAACCCAACAACAATACGTAAATCACATTTACCCAATGATTGTGCACGCAAATATTAACTCATACACAATCAATTTAATCAAACACCAAGACTTACAATACAAGTAACACACAATTATCCGGCAGTCATGTGTACACTGAACACATGGTAAATAGACATGTCATCATTAATTTCATCTTATCAAATATTTGTACCCATATCTATGTCTACCTGTTACTGAACTCTGCAACATAGTCGTATGTATATCAAGCATACCTGTATTGATCTCTGTCTCACAATTGTATGTATATCAAACATATCTGTACTGATATCTGTCTCACAGTCATATATATATCATGACATACCTGTACTGATCTCTATCATTATTATACCACCGGTAATGTGTCAGGCACACGCCTTTGTCACATCACTATACACACATGCCAAAGGGTCTTATTTTTGCCCTTCCATTCATGACCTACAAGGGACTCTAGAAATCTATGTACTGTACATCCAGCCATATGAACCTCTCATCATACATGTCTGTGTACTCATATCTGTACACCCAGTTGTATGAAAATTTATTCAACTTGTCTGTGTACCCATTCATATTTCTCGCCCAGATGCTCACCTCAGACACGAGCCACTCATATCTAAGTACTCATACACATACAATTCTACTCGTCTAGATGCTCCCCTCGAACACGAGCCTCTCATCCCAAGGTAAGGTATACCAGCAATCTCATTCACGTTTACCACGGGATAAGAATCTATTATCCCAAACTTATCAACATATGCAACATGATATCAATTAGTCAACTCGTATGACAACTATGGCAATTTATCAACCATGGATCCTTAGCATAGTTCATGCATTATACTTCATAAACTCATGTGACCATTTAGAAAGAAGTAATGACTCAATAATAAGCAGCATATTTATCATGCAATTTCACTTAGTCAACATAGGTGACCACTCAACAAGGTATATAAATCAATAATCATCAGCATAGTTCATCAACTATTTCATTAGGTCAACAAATATGATACCAAATAACTGTTTATCTCAATTACCTTACTGATCTTGGGCATAATTGCATGCCCAAGTGATACTTTATTACTTAATTTTGACTTGTTTATCTATTTTTATGTGTACATTATCATGTGGTTTTTATGTAAATGTGGATTTATACTAACCAACATGATTAGTTATTGTTTTTAAAGTTATAATGAATTGTGGGAAACTAATCTACAAGTTGGTGAAGTGGAGGAATGGACTTGGAAGCAAAACTAGGAAGTCGGCAAGAAAACGCTAAAAAACTGATGCTCCGCGATAGGGCCGTGTCACGCCACCATCGTGGAGGCATTCTGCCTAGAGTGGAATTTGGGTGGAATTCCAGTGAAGGTGTGCGATGGCACCGTGTCACAGAGCCCATGCTCCGCGTTCACTTCAGTGACATGGTGGGAGGATTTAGCTGTTCACCTGGATTCCAGTAAAGGTGCGCGTTACCTCCGTGGCATGGAGCTGAGGCTCCACGATACCCTCCGTGCCAAGCTGAAGATAATAACCCGACACCCCAAGTTCCAGTGAAGGTCCGCGTCAAGGCCGTGGTACGGAGATGATGCTCTGCGATACCCTCCGTGCCATGTTGCCAGTTTATTCTGGGAAATTTCCCACTTGTATAAACAACACATTTAGGTTTTATTTTGATAGATCTGACATTTCAAGCTAAGAACGTGGGTATCAAGCAGTTGAGCTGAAGAAGTTCTTGGGTTAATTTTCTTCCTTTTTCTCTTCAATTTCAATTGCTTGT
>JACEIK010002566.1:62538-79560 GCA_018107945.1 Datura stramonium
CTTAGATTCGTATTGATTAGGAAACTAAACTCTCAAAATATTATTTATTTGGTTGTCTGCATTCTTAAAGATATAGTTCATTAACACTTAAGTTAATTAGCACCTTAGTTCAGTCCCTGTGGGATCGATACTTGGCTCTACTTAAGCCATTTTACTACTTGTTCGACCACGTGCACTTGCGTGTAGTTACCAAACACCCGAACACTCAGTAGAGTAAAGGAGGTGCTCAAGTGGGTAGGGGTGGCACCCAGTCAAGTAGATGGGTGGCACAGCCCAACTGGGGCAGTTCTCAAGCAGGTAATCAGGCCCATTTTTATTGTTTTCCTGGTAGGCTAGAGGCAGAGGCTTCAGACACCTTTATTACACGTACGATCTTTGTGTCCGACAAAAAGGCTATTGCGTTATTTGATTCGGGCTCTACATTTTCCTATGTGTCTTATTATTTTTCATTGGGTTTGGATCTTGTTTATGATGTGTTTTATACTCCTATCTATGTGTCTACTCCAGTTGGAGATTCTGTGGTGGTGGATAGGGTTGTTCGTGATTGTATTGTTGATTTCATGGGGTTTGACACTTTGGTAGACTTAGTGATCTTGGACATGGTTAATTTTGATGTGATTTTGGGAATGAGCTGGTTGTCCCCTTACCATGCCATTCTAGATTACCATAAGACCATCGTTATATCAGGCCCAGGGTCATCTAGATTGGAGTTGAAAGAGAATCATAGCCCTGCTTCTAAGAAACTCATCTCCTATATTCATGCTCGTAAGTTGATAAAGCGGGGTTGTTCAGTGTATCTAGCGCATATTTGGGACACTAGTTCCGAGAGTCCTTCCATAGAGTCAGTCCTGGTCGTTTATGAGTTTCTAGAGGTGTTCCCTATAGATCTACCCAGCATGCCGCTGGATCGTGATATTGATTTTCTGTATAGATTTAGAGTCAGGGACTCGACCCATTTCTATTCCTCCGTACCGAATTGCACCTACTGTGTTGAGAGAACTCAAGGAGCAGTTGCAGGAGTTGCTTAGTAAAGGATTTATTAGACCAAGCGTTTCTCCATGGGGTTCCCTGGGTTTGTTTGTGAAGAAGAAGGATAGTAGTATGCGGATGTGCATTGATTACCGTCACTAAACAATGTAACTATTCAAAACAAGTACCCTCTTCCTTGAATAGATGATTTGTTTGATCAGTTACAGGGAGCGGTCGTGTTTTCAAAGATTGACTTGAAGTCGGGTTATCACCAGCTGAAAATTTGGGCTGAGGACATTCACAAAACGGCATTCCAGACTAGATATGGGCATTACGAGTGTCTGGTCATGTTGTTTGGACTCACTAAAGCCCCAGTTGTGTTCATGTGTCTAATGAATGGTATTTTCAAACCTTACTTAGACTCCTTTGTGATTGTGTTTATTGACGGTATCTTGGTGTTTCTAAGACCAAGCAGGAGCATGAAAATCATCTAAGAATTGTGTTGGGATTGCAAAAGGAGAAGCAGTTGTATGCTAAATTCACCAAGTATGAGTTTTGGCTAGAATCAATGTCTTTTCTGTGACATGTGGTCTCGAAGGAGGGAATTGAAGTTGATCCACAGAAGGTGGAGGTGGTCAAAAATTTAGCGAGGGCAACTACAGTGATAGAAATTCAGAGTTTTGTGCGGCTGGCCAATTACTATCGTCGATTTGTAAAGGGTTTCGCATCCATCGCTTTGGTGCTGACCAAGTTGACTCAAAAGGATGTAGTTTTCCAGTGGTCATAGAAATGTGAAGCAAGTTTTCAGAAACTCAAGACTCTACTAACCACGACATCTATCCTGGTGTTACCAGTGGAAGGTAAAGACTTTGTTGTTTATTGTGATGCCTCGCGGTTTGGGTTGGGTGTTGTGTTAATACAGGATGGATAGGTCATTTCTTATGCCTCGAGGCAGTTGAAGGTGCATGAGTACCCCACGCATGACCTGGAGCTAGCAGCGGTGGTGTTCACTCTGAAAATCTAGAGGCGATTTTTATACGAAGCTCGTTGTGAGGTGTTCATAGACCATCATAGCTTACAATATGTGCTCTCCTAGAAGAATCTCAATTTGAGGCAGAAGAGATAGATAGAACTTCTTAAGTATTATGATATCACCATTTTATACCATCCAGGGAAGGCCAATGAGATAGCAGATGCATTGAGTCAAAAATCGGCGAGTATGGGCGGTCTAGCTTGCCTGAAGGCTACCCAGTGATCGATGGCCAGAGAAGTTCAAAATTTGGCAAATAGCTTGGTGAGATTATCATTGACCAAAACAAGTGCGATATTAGCTAGCGTGGAGGCTAATTCATCCTTATTAGAGGAAATCAAAGTAAGACAGTTTGAGAATGAGAACTTGGGTAAGATTCGAGATTCTGTTTTGTGTGGAGAAGCCAAAGAAGTAGTGTTAGATGCCGAAGGGGTCCGAAGAATAAAGGGGCGGGTGTGTTTTCTCCCAGTTAATGAGTTAATTTAAGACTCTTTTGGTAGAAGCTCACAACTCGAGATACTCCATCGACGCTGGAGCCACCAAGATGTACCATGATCTAAAATAGCACTATTGGTGGGGCAGGATGAAGAGGAACTATCATGCCCCACCTTGGGAGGTATGACTGGCACCTAATGCCACATTGGAATCTGACTGACCTAGCTAGGCATATGCACGTTTGGTGCAAGCCTGCAACTTAACTCAAGAAAACAACAGGTTATATCTCGGCTGTAAACACAGCCCCCGGCCGACAAGGCCTTATAGCCACTTGTAAAAGAAACAGCTAACCAGCAACTGATAATAACAAGGAATCCTATGCGGGCTAACAAGACCACCATGATATCTAGTTATAACTGAAATGTAAATTAGGAACTAAACTAAGTTATGGCCGGCAAGGTCGCTAACTAACAGCTAAACAAGGCCCACACGGCCAACACATAAAGTAAAGCATACAGGGGCCCCACACAGCCAACAACAAACTAGCCACAGGGAATTTGTAAAATCTGTAAGCCTCTAGGAGTGGAATAATGGTTGAGGCAATACCCCGACCTACCCATAAATTATACAATCAAAAAGAGTAAACCTTCTAACTGTTAGCTCCGGATGAAAGAATCCGAATGCACTGCTAACTCTGGTTAAAAGCTAAGGAAGTCTTCATTTGCGTCTATCCACACCTGCAGGCAAGTAATGCAGCTCCCCAAGATGGGCGTCAGTACAATATATACCGAATATGTAAGGCAGACACGATAAATAACTAGATAATTGAAATGAAACTACAAGTACGGAATGAAAAGGATAGAGATACTACCTGATAGCTTAACTTCCTTCTGTCTAATCTATCAGTGAATAGCACAAACAAGAACCTTACTTGGCCTCCATAATTCAGAAGGTACAACCAGCACAGAATAACTCACCCAGGGCCCCCATAAGCCCTAGCGAGTACACTTCAATCTATATACCCCTAACAAGGTCACACTGAGTCAACTAATAACTATAGTCGTCCTACCATTCTCCTAGGTCTGCAACTGAGCCCACTCGGCCCCTGAACTGTAGCTGTGTCTGAGTCCAGTGGACTCCTGATATCTGCACCCCAGGCACCAGGCTCGACGGGGTTATGGTGTCGATACGGCATAAAATAGTCTAGCCATAAAATGGACTATATGGGGCCCTCGGACCTCACCTTCATCCCTCGTGGATGGCATACCGCTCCTTGGAGCGATGTCATCTAGCCCCTGGCGGGCGTCGACACGGCTAGTAACCCTGGGGTTAGTTATGGAAGGCTATATAGGGCAAAGTCAATCTCAAACTAAACATAGAATAATAGTATCAGCTAATAGCAACAACTAATCACAATAGATATACTTCTGGCTCTCTTACTGGGATTCAATTTGTATTACAATACTATAGAAACTAACTTGCCAAAGGAATTCGCCTTAACATACCTCGAACGTCGATTCCTGATTAACTGGCGAGTTTCAATTTGTATTAAATAGCTCTTTCCAAATGTAACTGTATTACTGGGAGAATGAGATTAGTTTTAGTACTAAATTCGACATAAACGATAACTTTTAATACTAATAGCAACTATACTTCAACTTCACAAAATACGATAGAAAATGTATAATTTCCCGAGAGTTTAGAAAGGAGAAATGCTTACTTGATGCCTGTGATCATTTAGGAATCAGTTTGAAGCAATTCTCACAACTTCTACTCTGTGGAGTTCGATTCGCCAGGCTATTTCAAGAAACTAACTTCGTAGTAATGCACCCTGCGGGCTTATAACCCGATACTTGAAGTTAATTTGAATTTAGACGGAAATTACTTGAAAATGTCACATTTTTCGTTCTCTAGACGAGGGTCTGTTTATTTGATATAATACCAAATGATTTAATTGAACTTATATAAAACTTGGGCGATGTACATGGGGTCCGTTTCATGGAGCCCATCATGGAGGGGGAGGGTCCGTGACATGTTGCCCTTTTGGCAGCTTTTCCAGCCTACTCCCTTGCAACCTCCCACGCTCGTTCGACCTTTCTCTGAGCTCTTTCTCGTATGCGTCATACTATAAAACTCTTGACTAATGTACGAATACGCCGACTAAATGTTAGGAGCTTGTGGGGTGTAACATCCTCCCCCCTTAGGAACATTCATCCTCGAATGTCAACTTCAACTTACTGGAGTTCAACTCTTTCAACTATTATTCTGGAAAAAATTCGGTAGAGTCTCCCCTATAGTATGGACTATCTGAAAACCCTTAACTGCATAGTCTGAACTAACCCTAGAACAGATCAGGATATTTAGATCTCATGTCTTCTTCGGCCTCCCAAGTCATCTCTTCTCTAATTTTGCTTCTCCATAGTACCTTAACAGAAGCGACATCTTTGGTTCTCAACCTACGAACCTGCCTATCTAATATGGCCACTGGAACCTCTTCGTAGGCCAACTCCTCAGTAATCTGGACATCCTCAACTGGCACTACCCAGGATGGATTCCATGTACACTTTTGCAGCATCGATACATGAAAGATCGGGTGAACAGACTCTAACTCTAGAGGAAAATCCAACTCATATGCCACCTGGCCTATTCTTCAGAGGATCCTATACGGCCCAATAAACCCAGGCTAAGCTTGCCTTTTTTACCAAACCTCATTACGCCCTTTATTAGAGAAACTTTCAGAAATACCCAGTCGTCTACATTGAATTCTAGGTTTCTACGCTGCACATCAGAGTAATATTTCTAGTGAATCCAGGCTGCCAATAAGCGCTCTCTGATAAGCTTTACCTTCTCCTCTATTTGTGGATCATGTCTGGTTCAATTAATTCTGATTCTCCTACCTCGAACCAACCAATAGGAGACCTGTACTTCCGCTCGTATAAGGCCTTGTACGGCGCCATCTAAATTGTCAAATGGTAACTGTTATTGTAAGCAAATTCAATAAGGGGTAAATGTTCATCCCAACTGCCCCCGAAGTCTAACACCCACACGTGCAACATGTCCTCGAGTGTCTGAATTGTACGTTCTGCCTGCCCGTCTGTCTAAGGATGGAATGTTGTACTCAGGTTAACCTGTGTTCCCAAGCCTCTCTAAAATGACTGCTAGAATCGAGCTGTGAATTGTGCTCCTCTATCAGAAATGATAGATACTGGGACACAATGTAGTCTAACTATTTCTGTGATTCATAACTCGGCATAGTCCTTGGCTGAGAAAGTGGTCCTAACTAGCAGAAAATGAGTTAACTTCGTCAATCTATCAACAATCACCAAGATAGAATCAAATTTGCATCTGGTACGAGGTAATCCTATCACAAAATCCTTATTGATTGCTTCCCATTTACACATAGGCACTACTATTTCCTGTGTCAATCTGTCGGGTTTTTGATGTTCAGCCTTTACCTGCTGGCAGTTAGGGCATTATGCTGCAAATTTTGTACACTCTTTTTCATTCTAGGACACCAATAAATTTCTTTTATGTCATGATACATTTTCATAGAACCCAAATGAAGTAACCAAAGTAGTGTACCTCAGCCATAATCTGCTGGCAAAACTCTGCTACATCTGGAACGCAAAGGCGACCGCTGACTCTCAGGACCCTGTCCTTAGTTACCTCAAAAGCTAACACTTCCCCTTGTTGTACCTTATCTCTAAGTTGTGCTAAATGAGGATCTTCATACTTCCATTCTTTTACCTCCACTACCAGGGACAATACTATTGTATTCTAAATTTTAGCCCCATTGTCTCCCAAGTCCACTATTCGGACGGCTAAGTTGGCTAACTGGTGTAATTCTCGGGCCAGTTCCTGCTGTTCCGGCCTCAAATATGCCAAACTCCCTATGAATCTACAACTGAGGGTATCTGCTACAATGTTTTCCTTTCCTGGATGATACAAAATGTTCACGTCATAATCTTTCAATAGTTCTAACCAGTGACGCTGTCGTAGATTCAACTCTTTCTAAGTGAAAATGTACTGGAGGCTTTAATGGTCAGTGAAAATATCTACATGGACGCCATAGAGATAGTGCCTCCAGATTTTCAAGGCATGAACTACTGCAGCTGACTCCAGATCATGGGTGAGGTAATTCTTTTCATGTTTCCTCAGCTGCCTCGAAGCATAAGAAATTACCTTCCCATGTTCTTCAGAACACACCCTAACCCAACACCTGATGCATCACAATACACTGCATAACCCTCTGAATCTTCTGTAAAAGCTAACACTGGTGCTTATGTCAATCTGTTTTTCAACTCCTGAAAACTCTGTTCACATGCCTCAGTCCAGTGAAACTTGGCAGCTTTCTAAGTTAACTTGGTCAAAGGTGTTGATAAAGTAGAAAACCCCTCTACAAATCTTCTGTAGTACCCGGCTAATCCTAGGAAACTGCGTACCTCAGTTGGAGTTGTAGGTCTAGGCCATGTATTTATTGCCTCAATCTTCTGTGAATCAACCTAAATACCAGCATCTGACACAATATGGCCCAAAAAGGCTATAGAGTTCAGCCAGAACTCATACTTAGAAAATTTTGCATATAACTGGCGATCCCTGAGAATTTGGAGCACTGTTGGCAAATGATCTCGGTGTTCTGCTTCTAAATGAGAATACACCAGAATATCATCAATAAATATTATCACAAACAAGTCCATATACGGCCTGAAGATATTGTTCATCAGATCCATATATACTGCTGGAGCATTTGTCAACCCGAAGGACATGACTAGGAATTCAAAGTGGCCATACCTGATCCTGAAAGCAGTCTTTGGAATATCTCTCTCTAGAAAACGCACCTGTTGATACCCTGATCTTAAGTCAATCTTGGAAAAGTGTCTCGCCCATTGTAGCTGATAAAACAAATCATCTATTCTGGGGAGTGGGTACCTGTTCTTGATAGTAACTTTATTTAGTTATCGGTAATCTATACACATGCACAGAGAGCCATCTTGTTTTCTCACAAACAAAACTGGTACACCCCACGGAGAAGTACTCGGCCTGATAAAGCCCTTATCTAGCAGATCTTTCAACTTCTCTTTCAATTCTTTGAGCTCTGCAGGAGCCATTCGGTATGGAGGGATGGATATGGGCTGAGTGCCTAGTAGCAAGTTAATAGAAAAATCAATTTCCCTTTCTAGAGGGATGTTAGGGATTTTATCTAGAAACACGTCTGGAAATTCATTAACCACAGGAATAGACTGGAGAGTCGGGGATTCTACCTGGACATCCTGAACCTTAAAAATATGATAAATGCAACCCTTTGATATTAACTTTCTCGCCCAAAGATAGGATATAAACCTACCTTTTGGCTTAGCTGCATTGCCTTTCCACTCTCGCACTACCTCCCCTAGAAAGTGAAACCGGACAATCTTAGTCCAACATTCTACATTGGCATAACATGGTGCTAGCCAATCAATACCCATAATTGCATCAAATTCAATCATTTCTAATTTCACCATATCTACGAAGTATGGAGACCAACAACCTCTACTATGCAACCCCAGTAGATCCTTTTAGTTATAATAGAATCACCGCCGGGTGTGGACATTGAAAAAGGTTGCTGAAGCAATTCTGGCGTGATACCAAATTTCTAGGATACTAGTGCCGTCACATAAGACAAAGTGGAACCCGGGTCTATCAAAGCATACAAGGAATGAGAACAAATGTCCAGCATACCTGTCACAACATCCGGCGACGACTCTGACTCCTGTCACCCCCGTAAAGCATAAGTGCGATCTGAACTAGTATCTAAGCTAGATGCCCCTGACCTGCCTCGGCCTTTGTCAGCTGGAGCTGAGGGCCTACGCCCTACTGAAAATCTATCCTGTCGGTCCCGATCACTCTAACCCCTGGCTGGACAGTCTCTCATCATGTGACCCTTCTGCCCACAGGTGTAACACGCCGTAGACCTATACCTGCATGCCCTAAGATGATGTTGACTGAAAATAGGGAAAGGTGGCATGGTGAATCTACTCTGCTCTGACCCTCTCTGCTACTGCGAACCCGATGATCGTGAGCTCTCGCCAGGTCCTGACTGCCCCGATGGCCTGGTCTACTACCCTACTGCTGCTATGGAGGTGGGGGTATAGGTGTTCTACTTGATTGTGTGACCTAGGTATGCCCTGGAACTCTGCCTGAGTGTCACTAAGCCTAGCCCTACGACGTTGCTCCTGACTTGCCCTTTCTATCCCTCATTGCCGTTGCCTGATCCCCCTAATATTCTGAACAAATGCCTGAATACGAGCGATATCCATATCCTCCCGCAAAGTGGCAGTAACACAAGTCTCAACGTATTTTGGAAGCATCCCCATAATAAACTAGTGCACCCTGGCTGGTATAGTGTCTACAAAATCTGGTGCATATCGGGCCAAGGAGTCAAATCTCATAGCGTACTCCCTAACACTCATCGAACCCTGCTCTAGATGAAGAAATTGATCTACTCGGGCCTGTCGGATTTCTCGCGGAAAATAGTGGTCCAAGAAAGCCTCTGAAAAGCTGGACCAAGTCGGAGGGGGAACATCTCTACCTCGGGACCTCTCCCAACTCTCGTTCCATAGCATTTCTATGTCCCGCAGCCGAAATACTGCTAACTCAACCGACTTTGCAGGTGTGGCATGCATTACTCTGAAGATCTACTGTAACTGATCCAAAAAGTCCTGAGGGTCCTTGTGTCGATCTGTCCCTGTGAAATACGGGGGACTCAGAGCGAGGAACTCTCGGATCCTCGAACTACCAAATCCTCCCAAAGACACTGCAACCACAGGTTACACTTGTTGATGTTGTGCATCCATCATCTGAGCTAACATAAAAACAACACTCTTAACCTCCTGATCTGATGGCATCGGTATAGGGACTGCTGGAGGTGGTGCCGATACATCTTCCGCTCTGGATGGCTCCTGACTAGGTGGAGACTGGTGGGGAGACCAAGATGAAGTCTTCCTATCGCCCTCAGATCGGGCTGACTCTAACTGGGGCACCCTGCTAGTGCCCTCTCTTGCTGCGATGTCTAACTTCCTACTTGTCCTGGTCTGTCGCATATCCGACATTTCTCTTTAGACAAATAGAATTTGGTAATCTCAAGGACTCAATCCTATATTTTACAGCCCTATTGGATGACTGGAAGAGAAAGAAGAGTAACCATCTTATCATGTCTCACAGCCTCCTGTCTATAGAATGTGGTGCACAACACATCCATAGACAAGACTCTACTTAGCACAGCTCACAGACTCCCTGGGATACGACTTGCTCTGATACCAAGTTTGTCATGCCCCACATTGGGAGGCATGACTAGCACCTAGTGCCACACTAGAATCTGACTGACCTAGCGAGGCATATGCACGTCTAGTGCAAGCTTGCAACTTAACTGAAGAAATCAACGGGCTATATCTTAGCTGTAAGCACATCCCTCGGTTGAAAAGTCCTTATAGCCACCTGTAAAAGAAAAAGCTAACCAGCAATAGATAATAATAGGGAATCCTATGCGAGCTGACAAGACCACCATGATATCTAGTTATAACTAAAATGTAAATAAGGCACTAAACTAAGTTATGACCGACAAGGCCGCTAACTAACAGCTAAACAAGGCCCCACACGGCCAACACATAAAGTAAAGCATACACAAGCCCCACACGGCCAACAACAAACTAGCCACAGGAAATCTATAAAATCTGCAAGTCTCTAGGAGTGGAATAATGGTCGAGGTAGGGCCCCGATCTACCCATAAATTGTACAATCAAAAAGAGTAAACATTCTAACTGTTAGCTCCGGATGAAAGGAGCCAATTGCACTGCTAACTCTGGTTGAAAGCTAAGAAAGTCCTAATCCGCGTCTATCCGCACTTGCAGGAAAGTAATACAGTGCCTCAAGATGGGCGTCAGTACAATATGTACCGAATATGTAAGGCAGTAATTGTAAATAACTAGATAACTGAAATGAAACTGAAAGTATGGAATGAAAAGGATATAGATACTACTTGAATAGCTTAACTTCCTGTTGTCTAATCTATCAGTAAATAGCGCAAGCAAGAACCTTTCCTGGCCCCCATAAGCCGGAAGGTACAAACAGCACAAAATAACCCACTCGGGGCCCCCATAAGCCCTGGCAAGTACACTTCACTCTATATACCCCTAACAAGGCCACACTAAGTCAACTAATAACTATAGCCGTCCTACCAGTCCCCTGGGTCTGCAATTGAGCCCGCTCGACCCCTGAACTATAGCTGTGTCTGAGTCAGTTGACTCATGATATCTGCACCCCGAGCACCAGGCTCGACGAGGGTGTGGTGTCGATACGACATAAAATAGTCCAGCCATGGAATGGACTGTATAGGGCCCTTGGACCTCATCTTCGTCCCTCGTCCGCTTCTTGGAGCGACGTCATCTAGCCCTTGGCAAGCATGGACATAGCTAGTAACCCTGGGGTTGGTTATGGAAGGCTATATAGGTCAATGTCAATTCCAAACTAAACATAGAATACTGGTCTCAGCTAATCCTAATAGATATACTTTTGGCTCTCTTACAAGGATTCAATCTGTATTACAATACTATAGAAACTAACTTGCCAAAGGAATTCACCTTAACATACCTCAATCGCCGATTCCTGATTAACTGGTGAGTTTTATTCGTATTCAACAGCTCTTTCCAACTGTAACTGTATTACTGGGAGAATGAGATTAGTTTCAGTACTAAATTCGGCAGAAGCGATAACTTTTAATACTAATAGCAACTATACTTCAACTTCACAAAATACGGTTGAAAACGTATAATTTCCCGAGAGTTCAGAAGGGAGAAATGCTTACTTGATTCCTATGATCGTTTAGGAATCAATTTGGAGCAATTCTGACAACTTCTACTCAGCAGAGTTCTGATTTGCCGGGCGTATTTCGAGAAACGAACTCCATAGTAATGCTCCCTGCAGGCTTATAACCCGATATCTGAAGTTAATTTGAATTTAGATGGTTTTTGGCAGCGTATTCGGAAGGAAATTACTTGAAAACGTTGCATTTTTTGTTCTCTGGACGAGGGTCTGTTTATTTGATATAATACCAAATGATTCAATTGAACTTATATAAAACTTGGGCGGTGGACACGGGGTTCGTGTCACGAACCCCAATGCGGCAATCTTGGGCCATGTCACGGAGCCCATCTTAGAGGGAGAGGGTCCGTGACACATTTCCCTTTTGGCAGCTTGTCTGGTCTTCTCCCTTGCAACCTCGATTACGCGCTCGTTCGGCCTTTCCCGGGGCCCTTTCTCATACGTGTCATACTCTAAAACTCTTGACTAATGTACGAATACGCCGACTAAATGTTAGGAGCTTACGGGGTGTAACAGGGACATTGTTGACTATGTCACTCGGTGTTTGAACTGCCAGCAAGTGAAGTACAAGCACCAAAAGTCAGGGGGAATACTTCAGCGGATACCCATTCCGGAGTGGAAATTGGAGAGAATAGCGATGGACTTTGTGGTGGGTCTTCCAAAGACATTGGGAAAGTATGACTCCATTTGGGTCATAGTTGACAGACTGACCAAGTGTGCTCACTTCTTGCCTGTTCAGGTGACTTACAACACTGAGAAAATAGCCAAGATGTATGTGAAGGAGGTGATTCGGTTACATGGGGTGCCGATTTCGATTGTGTTAGACAGGGGCACTCAGTTCACTTCACATTTCTAGAGAACTTTGCAAGAAGAGTTAGGCACGAGGTTGGACTTGAGCACCGCCTTTCATTCTTAGATGGACGGGCAATCAGAATGGATAATTCAGGTATTAGAGGACATGCTTCCGGAGTGTGCGATAGATTTTAGGGACCATTGGGATAAATTCTTACCCTTGGCAGAGTTTTATTACAATAACAAATATCACTCGAGCATTGACATGGCGTCATTGAAGCTCTCTACGGGAGGAAATGTAGGCATCCAATCAGGTGGTTTGATGCATTCAAAGTGAGACCCTGGGGAACTGATTTGCTGATATAGTCCTTGAAAAAAGTTTGGATAATTCAGGACTTTCTGGTAGCTGCTCAGAGTAGATAAAATAAGTATGCAGATAAGAAGGTGAGGGATATAGAATTCATGTAGGGAGAGCAAGTGTTGGTCAAGTATCCCCTATGAAGGGGGTGATGAGGTTTGAGAAGCAAGGAAAGCTTAGCCTGAGGTACATTGGATTGTTTAAGATCCAATGACGAGTGGGGAAAGTAGATTATGAGCTGGTGTAGCCGCCAAGATTGTCTAGGGTACATCCGACATTCAATGTGTCAATGTTGAAGAAGTATCATGGAGATGAGACTTACATTATATAGTGGGACTCTATATTACTCGATGAGAACTTTTCCTATGAGGAGGAGCTGATGGCGATTTTGGATAAAGAGGTTCGAAAGCTTAGATAAAAGGAGATTTCGACGGTAAAGGTCAAGTGGAAGAATCGTACTATAGAGGAAGCCACTTGGGAGACCCTAGCTGATATGCGGATCAAATATCCTCAGTTGTTTGTGAAATCCAGTATGACCTCTTCCTTGCTTTTATTATAGGTCATATAGGGATGAATGATATGTTAATTGGTATTTGATGTAACAGCCCGCATGTCGTTATGAGGGGAACAAACTTAGAATACCCAAAAAGCTAGAATCTATAGGAATTGGGTGTGAAATCAGTTAAGTGTTAAAAAGGGAATTTTTTTGGGAGCTACTGGTTTAGGGGACCACCGTAGTGAGACTGTGGTAACGGTCGAAGTCCCATCGTGAAAGATTTCGGAAGTAAGCGCTGTAGTGATGCCCAGGCCGCTGCAGCAGAAATGCAACCATTGTAGCGGATGACGGGAATCATAAAGTGAGTTTAAGTAAGAATTCTGGGGTTATATTCTATTATTTTCAAAAAGAAAAATAACAAGATTTGAAGGCGATTCCTTCTCCGGAGTGGTGATTTCATATTCTAACGTGACTTTCTTGATTCCTTCCCCCTTTAATAGGTATGGTTGATTGTAGAAAGGTGGGACCTTTTAATGGTAGAATTCTAAGTGGAGAAACCCTAGGTTGATGGACTAGAGATAAATTTTGGGGAGTTAATGGGTTGGTTAGATTGAAGGTTAATAAATATGGGTTAGACAAGATAGAGACCTAGAACTAGGTTGAATTGGAGGGTTACTGTTAAAGTGCCTGAATGAGAGGGTTTGATCTATTTAGACCCTTATTTGAAGAGTACGTAATGAATTACTCTGACCTTATGTAGATTTTGAGTGTTTCGAAGCTTTGAAGAAGGGAAAGGCTCCTACGGAGTAGCTGAATTTCTATACTTAAAATATCGAGGTAGGTTATGGTTTAAAGGGTTAGGCTCTGTATAATGACATGTACGTGTATGCAATGGTGATATGAGATTGGTATTCGGACATTAATTATTGTGGAATCGCCTTATTGAATAAATTGTGAAAATCATGTTATTATGAATTGACTTTGAACTGTTGCGAAAACTATGTGGAATTGTGAGGCAGATTATTTCTATGTGATTATAGTGTTGATTGATGATTTTTAATAATGCAAGTGATAGAGTATATTCAGTGAATGAAAAATGATTATGATAGTAAATATATTCTAAGATGAGAGGCTAGTGCCCGAGGGGAGTATCCAAGTAAGCGATATATTGAGTGGCTCGTGTACAAGGGGAGCATTCGGACAAGAATATGAGTGGGAGCGGGTACCACGCCGATAGTACATGTATCTTTAAAGTCCCTTGTAAGTCACGACTAGGAAGGTAGAAATAAGACCCTCTGGTATATGTGTACACTGATTTTGTGGATTGAGTGGTAATGGTGATATGGAAAAGTGTGTGCCCAACATGTCACCATTTGGTTATTTTATATTATATTGGAATCATGTTAGAGATAGAAATGTGGGTGTTTTAAGTAGTTGTGTGATCGGCTAATTATGTATATGTAACTTGAATAATGAACATGGATCTGATTCTAAGTGTGACTCGGTCACATGCTCGTAAATGTTGAGTTCATTCTTTTTTGATTAACTGTTGAATTTGTATGTGAATATGAGTTGTATCAATAGTGATCTAGACTTGTGCAATATCTGAATTAATTCGAGGAGATGGTGAACTTATGAATTGAGGAACTGATGTAGGTGCAGTTAAGTCGAGCTACTACCTAAGGCAGTACCGCTGCAGTGGAACTTATTCCGCTGCAGTGAAAGGCCCAATCCAGTGAGCAGGCCAGCTGTCACTTGTGTAGAGCTAGTGCACTTGAAATAGTTTCTGTACTTTTGTATGATGTTGAATACTTTTGTTATATTGTTGTTGCTATGCTTACACGTTATTATATAGGATCGGTCGATGATGCCTACCAATACCGTGTTATGTACTGACTCTACTCCTTCATTTTTTTATGAGTGCAGATTCTGAACTAGAAAGTTCCTCATGTCCTCATATATAGAGCAGCAACAATTTATTTGAAAGGTGAGCAGACCAGCCTTACCTATACAGCAGCAGCAGTAGTTTATTTGAAAGGTGAGCAGACTAAGGAGGCAATACCATTCTCCCGTCGAAGATGTCTTTGCCTTCTGGACATTAAATTCTTTTTCTTCCTAGATTTAATATTCTTAGAGTTGTATGTAGTCATTTGGTGCAATGACAATCAGGTATTGGGATTACGTATTGCAATTTTGTTTTTAAAACGGCTTGTTATTGTGTGGTAGTTCATTTCGTATTATTACAGTAAATGTTTTCCTTGTGAATGATCATTTTCTGAGATTATTTTTGGGAATCATTGGTTTGCCCACTGATGGGTTGGTGTGGATGCCAATCACGGCCATTTTGGGTCATGACACTTATGGTCAATTTCTTCTCTAACTCATAAATTCAAGTCTCTAATCAAGTTTTGTAAAAATTCTAGGGTTTAACCCAATTCCATGCTATTATTCATGGTATCCCTATGGATTCAATTGTCTCATGTTTCAATTGATAAAATATAGTTATTAGGGCAGATTTTACTCTATTTCCTCATGAATTGATAATTTCAAACTTATGATGATTTTGTCTTATTATGCATGATATATGAATTTCAAGCTTATGAGCCCATGACTTCTAGTATGATGAATTATCAAAGTATGCATGAATGTTTATGAATTCTTGAACTTATGATTCCATAATTATGAATTATGAAGCTTATTTCAAGTATGTATGATTTCATGATTTGGGCAAGCCCATGTAAAGTCAAGTATGTTTTATCTTGATTTTATCCAAGGCTTATAAGATCAGTTTTACAGAGATATTGGAGTCAAGACTCCTAAGAAACAGATTTAAGCAATGTTTTGAGAATATGATTATGAGCAATATGCGTGTTTTGGGAGTAGTGTCTAGCACTGAGTATACTCGAATTGTGAGAATCTGGGTCTCATAACTACGCGCCACCGTAGGTATATATATTCTTATTTGGGATCTCTCAAGAGAGTATTTCCCCCACCCGAGAGCACACCATTGATATCACACCTTCATCATTCTTTGCCCTGGCAAGGCTTAGGACGACTTTGTCCACTTGAGAGAGATAGTTGGGGCATCACGTAAGCTCTATCATAATAGTGTTTTGGCTATGACAAAGCCTCCCATTATTCCTCGTGTGTTTAGTTACTCATGTTTCATGACTTATGATATTATGTTTTATAACATAGTTGACCCATTTATCATTTATGAGTTTTCACTTATGATTTCAAGTATGGCACGCTATATGATTTCTATTTCTAAATCTTGGTTCATTATATTCAGCTTATGATGAATAGCTCATGATTATGCTTATTTCAGGAATATGACTTTTAGCATGTTGCCCTTACTCTCATGTTCTGTCTTATTTTATATTCATGATTTCAGACTATCGTTTTACGAGCACGTTTTACTTTCTCTACATACTCAGTACATTTCAAGTACTAACCGCATACTATATGCTATATCTTCTCATGATATAGGTTCCGGTGATCCGTCATAGTCCCTTTATTAGCTCGCTCCCGCTCAATCCAACTCTATCCCAATTTTTGTGTGTCCTCATGATCCGAGGACATTAGTTTTAATTATGTCTCTTTAGTTTATGTCTTTTAGTTTCATACTTAGTGAGCTAGCTGGGGGTGTTTTCCCATCGGCTCATCAGATGTTTAGAGGCATACCAGACAGCTATATATATGGTTCAGTGATGTTGGCTCATGTCTATATTTAAATTGTTGTGCTATGCAGACTTCCGTTTATATTACGTGTATGCTTTATTTCCACTCAGTAATGCTCTTATTCATGCTACATATGTCCCATGGGTTAGTTTGGAGCTATTCGTGGTTCTAGGTTCCCTGTCGCGGTTCGGGGTCCCAGCTCGAATCATGACAATAATACTTTCCACTAAAATATGATTTTCATTATATACATTATATTATTTATGTTTCTATTTATGTGGAAAAATATGTTAGGATTAGAATAATTTAACATTAGGAATTGAGCTAGTTTTAGTACGTGTGTCTCGCGACGACGACGACAATATATATGTGGCAATGACACATTAGGTGACTCATGGTCAAGCC
>JACEIK010002566.1:115089-128244 GCA_018107945.1 Datura stramonium
ATTACGTTCGATCTAAACTATAGCTATTTAGCAAATTTTCTGTTAAAATTAATAATTGAAAAAAGAAAAAAAAATTACACTTTTTTTAAAACCTATTAAAACGGTCAACCGTCCCTGATTACACGGCAATAGTGACAAACCAAATTAGCCGTTAACCACACATTAAATATGAAAAAATAAAATGAATGGTAAAAATACAAATTAAATTTAAATCCCACACAAAACACAAAGAAGAAAATAAATAAATAAAAAAGAAAGAAAGGAAGAAAGAAAAATTATGATTAATAATTCTGCTAAAGAGACTTGTCTTTTCTTTTAAGGCCAAAAGAAGAAGCTAATAAGCACTATAAGCATTAGCTCCTTCTTTGAGTCCTTTTATTTTCCCTTTCATTTCATAGAAATCAAATTCGAAAAAAGAAAAAAAAATGACAAAGCATTTGCTCCTTTGTTATAGAAGAACGGTTCATTTGAATATGAAAAGGAAAATCTTATGCAAATTCACAATTCTACAAAAATATTTTAATTCATTTTGGAACCAAATTCTTGCTTGTTGGATAGGTAAGTCTATTAATTATAGGCAATTGTCACATAATCAATCTTTTGCGGCCGCCGCCGTCGCCGCCGCCGCCGCCAGGATGCCGTCTCCGCCAGGTGTGGCGGAGATGGCATCCGAGGGTGGGTTTTCGGGGAATTTGGCATCCACATGTTGTTGTGATCATTCTAAGGATTCGTCTGAGAATGTTGTTGCCTTGAAGATTAGCCTTTTGGGTGATAATCAAATTGGAAAGACAAGTTTCTTGGTAAGTTCTTGTTGTTTTGTTTTTTTGTTCCTCCTCCTCTGTATATGTATCAAACTCAGATTCATCTCTATATTCGATGTTGAGCCTCCATGTTGTGTTTCGCACGCTCCAGATGTTTGGTCTGGACGGGTGGGGATGTGTTAAAAAGGATACAGAATTTAGATTTGATGAGTTCAAATTTTAAATTCTTACCATTGAATCTGTTGCGCTTTTGAAAGTATGAGTTCAAGATTTAATATTTAGTAAAAATTTTCTAATTTTCCAAGTATATTAATATACTTTGTATCCAAAATTATTGAGCTCGACTAAATCCTTAAGGTTGCCATCCAACTCTGGTGGCATCGAATTGTAGTAATGGACTATTGTCTCATGTGATTTTAAACAACTCTTGTTTCATAAACTATTTTTTGAGATCGAATTAAGTTGAAGATTCATTTTTCACTTTTCCCGTTAGAATCAGACTGAAATTTTTTCAGTAGTGTTATTAACCATACAAGATTCCTCCATTTCTAGTTTATGTATTTCTAATTTTGATCCATTTTCAATCTTAGTTTTCTGACTTTTCTTTTTTCTTTTTTTTCAAAATTGAAGACAAAGTATGTAGGAAAGGAGAAAGTAGATGAAGGATTGTCGACCAAAGGATTAAATCAGATGGACAAAACTCTGTGTGTGAGAGGGACAAGAATCTCATATAGCATGTGGGAAGTTAAAGGTACATAAATATCCATTTAATCTTTTTTATTTTTTTTATTTTAATAATAATAATAAAACAGAGGAAAAAAAAAGGTACAAACAAGAACAACAACATATTCCCGATACAATTCCGCAAGTGAGATATAAAAAAAATAGTTTGTAAGCAGATCTTATTTCTATTTTAAAAAGTACATAAACTTTTTCTGATAGACCCTCGACTCAATACAACAACAGTGAAAAGGGTATCAAGAAAATAACAATTTAGATCTAAAACAATTAGAATATGATTTTTTTTTTTTTAAAAAGAATTTTCTGAAATAATTATTTATTAATTATAATATAATGCAGGTGATGTTTCTGGCCCAACTCAAATTCCAATGGCCTGTACCGACTCTGTAGCAATGTTTTTCATGTTTGATCTCACAAGTAGATGTACACTCAGTAGGTATGACATTTAATTTTTTTTTTTAAAATTTAAAATTTAACTTATATTCACCGACAGTATAATAATTTTTTCCTATATTAACGTGTCGTTTTTTCGTACAGTGTTCTTAGTTGGCATCAACAAGCACGTCAATGGAATCAGACAGCAATTCCTGTAATGATAGGGACAAAGTTTGATGATTTTGTGAAGTTGCCATTGGATCTGCAATGGACAATTGCAAGCCAGGTATATATATCATTCTCATTCTTTTATATTGTTTAGGAAACTTAGCCTACGATTTGAGTTTTTTTCCTCTTGACTCTAAATTCTAATACCCGAAAAAATCTACCTGTATAAACGATCTAAGCTTGTATTTAAATTTTTCATGAAGTTGATAAGATTATTGTACTACAAGTTAATGACATTGTAGTTTGAAATTAGTGACAAAAAGGAGTGATAGTTCCGGTGGCAAGTACGAACTTCCATATATATTCAGTCACGTGTGACGAGATGAAAAAGAATTTTATACTCTCAATTATTCTCTTATGAAATATCGATTTTATAACTCTTATGAAAACATTATTAAAAGTTAGAGTGTTTATACACTCATAATCATAAGTTTTAATACACAAGATCTTGTAGCACTTACCAATATTATCATCATTATTACACACTAAAACAATTATAATTAGATCCGCTTTTCTCGGACAAAGCCAATCTTTTAATTTCTTCTGAAACTCTTCGAAATAATTTCGTTTTTCCCTTTCAAAACTTTAGAGTTATAAAACATATACATTTTTTCTAAGTGGAAATAGTATCTTGTTGCTATGCTCCACAAGAAAAACAATTTTCTTGAGTTGAAAATCTGTCCGAAAAACAATCTCTCCACCACACAAAGGCAGAAGTAAAGTCTATATACACCTCACTCTCCTCAAACTCCACTCATCGAGACTATACTAGATATGTTATTGTCGTCGTATCAATTTAATGCTTTTGATATTGATACTTATGGTGTTACAATGTGAATTTGAACAGGCAAGAGCATATGCAAAGGCACTAAATGCACCATTATTCTTCTCAAGTGCAACCTACAACATTAATGTGAATAAGATCTTCAAGTTCATCACTGCTAAGCTCTTCAATCTACCATGGACATTGGAGAGAAATCTCACCATTGGAGAACCCATCATTGACTTTTAGTTTTTTTTTTTTTCCTCTTATTTTCTGTAATTAAGAAAGAAAAAAAAAGTGTGCCCTCTTTTTTTTAAAAAAAAAATAATTAATTGTAGATAGATATGAGAGAATCAGAAAGATTTAAGAGAGAAAAAAAAAGAAAAAAAAAAGAGAAGATTGTGACATAGTCAACCGGTCACTGGGGAAAATTGTTGCTCTTGCAAACCAGTGAAAATTCGGGTTGTCTTCATATGACATTTTATTATATATGATGCATTGGAGAAAATATTTCCATTTTTCTTTTTCTAAAAGTGTTGTAATTTGCTAGTTTTTTTGTTTTAAAGCAATAATCACGGGTTTTGATCTAGTAGTCAGTAAAGTGAGATATCAAAATTCAAATCTCAATGATCAATGAAGGCAGAGAAACATTAAGTTATGAATAACCAGGTGTAACGTATCAAAAAGTTATCAGATTATCGTAAAGGAAAATAGGTTGTTTTGTGCATTCAAATTGAAGAGGATTGAAGAGAAGGGTTGGTTTCTTCCCAAATGTCTACTATTTGGTGGACAGAGTTCCGCGAGATATGTATTGATCGGTGATTATGAGATAACATACTGCAAATAGAATAGTTGAAATGCGTACAAGTGGAACCCAACAACTATAAAAACAATGCTCAAAGATAAAAAGGTGAATTTGACTCATGTGGTCCATAAAGGGATAAAAGACTCACTAAAAACTCTTACTCAGAAAAGTAACCAAGGTTTAGCTTAAATAGTAAAGGTTGATGTATTTTAGTTCACAAGTTCGAGCTCTTCACTTGAAAAAATCTTTTTCAATTTTCTCGTGTTCGATTGATAAAAAATTTTGAATAATATTTTTTCCGAAAAAACAAACTCTTTGAAAATAAAAAAAATAACTTTCCTAATAAAAATAAAAAAAATAAGCCAACATTATCTCCAGCCCACCCTAACAGCTATCTACCTCACTCTGACCCACCTTAGCCCCGTCCCAGACCCTGAACCACCCACTCATTCTCAGTTGCTTTTGAAAGTGTTGTAATTTGCTAGTTTTTTTTAAAAGTTAGTTAATTAGTAATACACACGAGTTTCGATCTAACAATCAATAAAGTGAGATATCAGGGTTCAAATCTCAATGATCAATGAAGGCAAAGAAACACTGGGTTATCGTAAAGGGAAATAAGTTGTTTTGTGCATCCAATAACTAAAAAAAATTGGGGAGAAGGGTAATTCCTTCTCAATGGAAAAACTTATATATTAGGCCACAAGTTCGAGTCATGCGTCAAACGAACCAAAGTCTGGTATTTAAATTGAGAAGGATAAAAGAACAGACCCATCAATCCCAAGTCTCAAAAGTTACTATTGAACCAAAAATTAGCTCCATATGAATTTCTCAATCATAGAAAAGTCCTCAGAGAAAGCAATTGCTCCCATAAAAGCAACACAAGACCATTTAGAAAAGGAAAAAGTACACACATAATTCCCATATGTAAAAGTTAATTGGAAATTTGAGGAACTTTAGACAACACAATTATCATCAAGAATATGCTTTCCTATAAGTCAATACTCTCAGTACAAAGCAAAAGTAATTTAGCATTTGAAATGGAGAGCATAACTAACAAGAGAGTTCAGTATCTCAAAAGTCAATAATCATATTTTCTATTTCAGCACAGATAGATAAGTCACCATGCCTTGTTGGAAAGCAAGAAATAAAGCATAGACTTATGTCCTCTCTCTGTAGGGTGGAAACAATATGCACAACCGACTCGCAACAATCCGAAAAGCATATTCCTTGTTGTAGCTAGACCACTAGATTGATAGGCAAATAACAAAACTACTACAGGTTTAAAATTCTAAAAGCAAGGCTCTATTCTAGTTGAACTTCTTTCTTTACTGCAAGTAATAAAATGGTTCAGAGTAGGTTCTTCCCTGCACATTGCTTAAGCTTGTGAAATAAGTCATCCACAAAATTAGATATTACTTTTTTTTTTCAATAGAAACGTAAAATATATCAACTCAAAAGAATAAAGACAAATCCCAATTCATCGCAAAAAGGCCTGGAACCATTTTAAATGGATTGCCTTCAAAGCAGGCCTGCAGAATATTAGCAATAACATATTCATCCTTTTTCAAAAAGAGAAAGATTAACAAACATAAAATGCATATGATGCACATTTCATGTGCTGACAGATATTGATGCAGGAGAGCCAACCTATGTACTGAAAAGACTTACAAATTGGACTTCTTGTAAAAAGAAGAAGAAATGATGTAATAGAAATAAAATACAGGGTGTCGAAGACCAGGATAGTGAATTCAAATATCTGCTCTTTGGCACCCCGTATTTTGTTTCTATAAGCTATTGGAGCAGTTATTTAGGATTATCTAGACCTTTAGAGGAGGCAAGTGTAACTTGGCAACTTCTTTTATAAAGTGGAATAGGACATATAAACTAGGTAAATTCATGAGGTTATAGTAAATAGGTGTTTGGTAAGTGCATTTAGTTGGTGTTTTTAGAAGTCACACAACATACCCTTGTCAGTAATAAACTTAGTAGGAATAGAAAATGAACAACCGTTCACACAAGTAAGCATTCATCCAAGCCAACAAGTGGAACAATTTAGAAAGAAGAAGATAATTTGTTCCGCTTGTTGGCTTGAATGGAACAATTAAAGTTGACATCTATGACTTTTTTGTGAAACTTTTGTTGTTTCTAGGTATATTATGCAACCTTATGTTAGGGATGATTTCTAAGAAGTTATTGAAGAAATAGGAATTACATAGGCAGAAATGTACAGGAGTATGACTGTAATTAGCTAGTTTGTTAGCTATGATTAATAGGTCCGTTAGTTGAACGTTATAGTTAGTTTGTTAGTATATTAACAACAATATAAGGTTCATTTGAGTTAACCAAATTTGTGATATTGAAGAAATAGGAATTACATAGGAGAAATAGGAATTACATAGGCAGAAATGTACAGGAGTATGACTGTAATTAGCTAGTTTGTTAGCTATGATTAATAGGTCCGTTAGTTGAACGTTATAGTTTGTTTGTTAGTCAGTATATTAACAACAATATAAGGTTCATTTGAGTTAATCAAAAATGTGATATTTTCTCTCAGTTGCTCTCTTCACCATTTCTTCTTGCATGAACTAGGGTTCATAATTTTACAGATTATCGCATGGTATCAGATCGTTACAACCACAATTGTGAGTTTATTTCTCAATCCTTTGAACCAGCAACTTTCGAATTCGATTCAGAAATTTTGAGATTCAGCAATGGCGAAAACAAAGTTCGATCATAATCAAGCACTATTACTTCATCCCCCTGATACTTCAAGAGCTCCAATCATCTCGATTCAGTTAAAAGATCTGACAATTACTCCATATGAAGCCAAGCGATGTGAATCCAACTGTTAGGAAAGAACAAGTTAGGATTGGTCGATTGGTACATGGAAAGGGGAGGATTTCGAGAAGGATCTGAGTCACAACTGGGATCGCTGCAATGCCATAGTGCAGGGATGGATCATGAGCTGCTGTTGCGAGGGAATTACAGACAGGTATTGTGTACGCGAAGGATGCTCGGACTGGTTTGGAAGGACTTGAGAGAGCGTTTTGATAAAGTGAATGCTTCTTAGATCTATCAGCTTCATAGAGCAATCACAACAATTTTCCAAAGCACGGACAGTGTGTCGACCTATTTCTCAAAGCTTCGAGATCTATGAGACAAATTTGATAGCATGGTACCACCACATGCAGTGGCAGAAGTTGATGCAATTTTTGATGGGGCTGAATGAGAGCTATGACCAAGCAAGGAGTCATATACTGATGACTAGCGCAACTTCGAATGTCAACAAAGCCTATGCAATGCTGATAGAAAGGGAGAGTCAGAAAACTGATGCAGGCACTTTTATGCTGGGAGAAGGAATTGAGTTAGTTTCACTCATGGCTGGTAAAGGAGGCAACTACCATAGGCCAAAGAAGAACTGGGAACTACAATGTGAATTCTGTAAGATGAGAGGACATCTGAAGGAAGGATGTTATAAGCTCGTCGGATATCCCCCAAATCTCAAGCATAGAAAGAAAGGGAACATGAATACATCTTATAATGTTCAAATTAAGGATGTAAACCCAATTTCTTTGGTTGACATGCAGGTAAGGCTGACAATTTCAGTAATGCAGCAGCTGGAGGCATGCCAAGGGTACCACAGTTCACTCCTGGCCAGTATGACAAAATAATGCAGGAGCTTGACAAAGACTTGCCGCAGGAGACCATGGCTAATATGGCAAGTATTGTCCAGTCTTTCCTAGGTAATGTAGAACAAGGAAAATGGATAGTTGACTCAGGGGAAAGTAACCATATGGCTTCGAATCTGAATATATTGTTTGAGGTTAAAGCTGTTTAGCTCAGGTAATCACAGAAGAGTTCATTTACCAAATGGAGGCATAACTTTGGTATCACACACAGGGAAGTGCAAGGTCATAGATAAGAGAGAGATACAAGATGTTTTATTTGTCCCAGATTTCAAATATAATCTCTTATCAGTATCCAAATTGACTAGGGAATCGTACTGTTTTGTGTACTTTAACCCTGATTTTTGCTCGTTCTAGGACCAATCCAGTGGGAAGGTCAATGGGATTAGTAGGGAGAAGAATAACTTTTACTTGTTCATTCCTAAAACTTCTACTGAACCTGGAACCATTAAAGAATAAGACAGAGAGGGCACCTAGTGCACAAGCAGTGAAAGATGATATTTTAAAGACTGGTCATCAATAAAGGAGTTACTAGGTTACAGCTTAGAAGCTTGTAAGTTTGTACAGCTGACTATGATGTATGTCCTTTTGCTAGACATGTGATATTGCCTTTTTCTTCTAGTAGTACTCAGTCTAATAAGACTTTCTCCAATTGTTTCATTTGGACGTATGGGGACCATATAACACTCAGACTTAAGATGGAAATAGATCTTTTCCTTACTGTTGATTTCTCAAGAGTAACCTGGAATTTTTTTTCTCAAATTTAAGCATGATGTTTCGTTGATATTAAAGTCCTTCGTTCAGATGGTTCAGACACAATTTAATGCAATGATTCAAACCATTAGGACAGGTAATGAAGGGGAATATGTCAGTAACGAAATGCAGGACCTACTGAGGGGACTAGGTATTGTCCATCCATCAGGTGTCCTAGCTGGCAAGTTTCCATATGAGAAGTTCTATGGAAAGAAACCTAGTGTAGCTCACATGAGGACACTGGGATGTCTTTGTTATGCAAATGTGATGCCTTAGTCAGACAAGTTTGTTAGTAGAGCAATAAGTGTTGTTTTTATGGGGTATTCCAGCTAATAAAGGTTATGTCTTGTTTGATATGGAAATACAGGAGTTCTTTATGAACAGAGATGTGGTGTTCAGAGAACACACTTCTCCTTTCCATATTGTTACTAAGTCTCCTTCACAGTCACTTGCTCAGGGTGATTTTATTTTCCTTTTGGAGGATGATGTCTCTGAAGGAATGCAACATGATGATCCTCTTGGTGATGATTCTCCTTCCACTAATGAGCATGCTCTTAGCTCACCCATTATTCTTCCTTCTCCAACTACTGTAGCTTCCCTTGCTCCTTCAGAGGATGTTCTTATTGGTTCACAAGTTGAACTTGGTGGGTCCAGCTCAGTCCCCAGTACATCCTGTCCTCTTATTTCCCTGCTCCTATGTGCCTCAGAGGAAGTCTCAGAGACAATCAAAGGAACCTATTTGGATGTCTGATTATGTCACCAAGCCTCATGCCAATGCAACTTTATATCCAATTAGGGACTGTCTCTTATGCTCACTTGTCTCCCTCATACCAGGATAACTTGAGTTCTTTCTCTGTTGTTGAGCCTAGAAATTATCAGGAAGCATTCCATATGGGTGGAAACTATGGATGCTGAGATTAAGCCATTGCGAAATAATCATACATTGGAGTTGGTGTCCTTGCCAGCAGGGTACAACCCATTGGTTGCAAATGGGGATATAGAGAGGTTAAAGACTAGATCGGTAGCTAAGCAGTACAACCAGAGAGAGGGCCTTAACTACAATGAAACTTTTTCTCCTGTAATTAAAATTGTAATTGTCAGGTCTGCCTTTCTGCAAGGAGACCTTCATGATTAGGTCTTTACGGAGCTTCCTCAGGGATTTCCAAGTTAGGAGGAGGCACAGATGGTTTGCAGACTTGTTAAATCCCTTTATGAGTTCAAACAGGCTAGTAGATAGTGGAACTTGAAGCTTACTGAGCATTACTGCAATCGGATTTTCACCAGAGCAGCTCTCTTCATCAAGAAGTAGGGACTGGACACAGTTGTGATATGTTGGTCACAGGGAACAATTTGGCTTTGATCAACAGCACCAACTCTACATAGGGCATTAAAAATCAAAGATCTAGGTGATCTCAAATTCTTTCATGTTAAACAAAATATTTACTTCTCCCGTTAAGTCTTCTACATTTCATACAAAAAGAGGAGTATATTCTTCAATAAAATTAGTGGCATGTTCTTTAAAATTATACAAAGCTCAAAATGATTCCCAAACAGTTTTTGCACTTTAGGTTCAATACCACGAAAAGGTCCCAAACAATGCTCAAATGTCACAAAACTAATAAAAGAGCCGTTATCTCACTTCTTATAGTTTGTTAAATTTCAAGATAAATGTGGTCAACTACTACAACATTTACTCAAAACATAATACTTACACAATCTGTTTACCCAGCTTACGTAGCTTCACTGTCTGATATTACACAATTTAGATAGCTTACGACATAATCCAAAGCAGTATGTTCTTTCTCAAAACAGCACCAACAACGGGAAACAAGACCAGAACATATAGGCACAAAAAAAAGTCATAACTTAACCACAAAGCTCATTATAGTAGAGTAATCCTCAATGTCGTGGGAGTCATTTCTTTTTTCTTCTACTGTGTTGGTCAAGATAGTGACTCCCAGTCCCACAGTGCTTATGAACGACTTTACGCATCGGCTTCATTGATGGTTCACCGCCTTCACTTGCATCCTCCAAATCATTACCAATTACCATCCACTTCATCGTTGGAATCATCTAACTCATTACCTTCTATCGCAATGTTAGAGTCCTCCCCGTCATCTTTATTAATGGCATCAGGGAATTCAATGGACATTGGCACGGGACAATAACTACCAAAGAAATTCTGATGAGAGACTTGGATCCGTTGAATATTGTGGAGTCTGTGGTTTGAGTATTTGTTGGTTGATATGTCATATTTGATGTCTGAGCATGGCTCCTTGAAGTGGAACCAATATCACAATCGGTTGTTGCTTGATCATCTTCTGAGGCTAATTGGGCATCTTGTATGGCCCGATCCGCTTCATCCATTTCAACATGCACTCGTCCTTTCTCAACAACATGAATCCTCCTACCAGCAAAATTACCTTTTCCTCACCTATGAAAAGGAGGATGTAAATGGTCAACTTGTACCTCATCTCTTCTATAATCAGCTAGAACTTGAATCCTATCAGTATCATGGACATATGCCAAACACCTAGACCTTTGATTCTGCACCATTCTACTAAACACATATAAGGCCTCATAAGATGGCTTATCACCGACGGATTTTCCTTTATCATCCATCAAATGAATATGACACGTTTGCGCAAAATAAATTAATTTTATGAGACCAACTAGGGTAGAATGATTGGAAACGCCAAGAGAAGAAACGAAGAAGATAGTAACTTATCCCTTACAAAAAGAACAAGAGTAAACTGCATAATCAAAGATGCATAACTAAAATAAAAATACTTTAATTCTAAGACACTTTGTCCGTATTGTTATCAAAGTATAAGGAAGTCTTTCATACTCTAATAAATTAGCTTATCTTGCTTCATATGCCACTGAATTAGACGCATAACCTTGTTGCTGAGGATGCGGAGTAGGATTACTAATAATAAAGCGGGTAATGTGTTTGAATCAAATAAGGTATGGGTCATTGTACCGAAGTGGTCCAGGATCGACTTCTACATTTCAAACATATTGGTGTCACTGGTTCCAAAAAGGCAACCATTTTGTATGCTCCAACAATCAATTTGTATTTGGCCTTCCCCGAAGATCGTGGTGAAAATGAGTGGAATCAAATGAAAATGGAGTTGGTATCACTTATATCAACCCAAATTGCCACATATCGAGTACAAAAGTACTCTTTGTCCAGTATTTCATAAAATGTTTAACATTTAACATGAAAGAGGTTCACATCTCCATCATTGCTGCATTTGGAAAATCCCCTACCCAGTAAGTATTCTATGGGCCTAGTCTCCATAATATTCATCCATTTTATTGACTGTTAGGCCACACCCTTGGGTGCACCCACTACCTCTTAATATTATTTTCCAGTACTTCTAGTTTTCTAGCATAGCAGTGTCAGTAGTGTTCAATCCTTCAAGGGGAAAAAACACTAAATTCCTCTGGACAATGAGTCCTAGAATGAATGGCTTTGTAAAGCGCTCTACCTTCTGCGGTAGAGTTCTGAGACTGCAGAATTAGTTTGTTTGAGTTTCCAATCAATAAAGTTAGATCACAGGTTCGAACCCTACGCCAAGCAAACTAACTCTGGTATGGAGAAGGATATAGGAGCAAGCGCATCATCCTCGAGTTTCTGAGGCTTCGGTGGGCCTAAAGGGTCAACTCCAGATGGATTTCTCGATCATAAAAAAGAAGTTAGTGTCAGAAATTAACTAAGATTTTGCTCTAAAGTTGAAATAATCCAGAGTTGAACAACAATTAGCAAATAACTACATGAATTCACATTTTTTTACTATATCAACCAAAACATGTTGTTAACTACCTCCTTGGTCACATGTCATAAATAGAGGAAATTCAAAGTAAACCATACAAATTCTATGTTTAATCATTAATACCCCATAGCCAAATTAAGATCTTTTTCAGGTGTAAAAAGTAATGGGTCAATCTTTCAGTATTAGGAAAATGACTGGATGAACCATGACACGGCCAAACTGCATCTAAAGAAATTCTCTCTTTACACTCTAGCCTTACCACGTACCCAAGTTAATGTGAGTGTTTCAGAACCTAAAAAGTAACCAAATAAATCAATTTGAGTTAAAAACTTCAAGTTAATGTGAGTTTTTCAGAATCTAAAAAGTCACCAAATAAATCAATTTGAGTTAAAAAGTTCAAGTCTACAATCTCCCCCATTAAATTGAGGATACCACAGCAACACTATCATCAACAACAACAACATGTCAATGCTTTGGCTATATGAATTCTCTATATTCAATTCACTGCTGTTCAATTGCAATACTCTATAGTTTATGACAAATTAAGAGTTATCCATCACTAGAAGTTTCTCTATATTAATTAATAACAAACAAATTTTAGCTAAACAAACGACTCCTACAAATACTAGAGTGCAACTTTATGTATTGCAGAGGTGGATCCTCTATTTGAAAAATAACTTCAAATTAATATATAATAATAATTGGGTAATATTTGGTAAATATTGTACTTGCATCCCTTTTGAACTTTGACCAATATTTTAATATGGAGAGAAAAATTGCAATTTACATTGAATATCTAAATTAAAGTGAAAAGTGACAACTATTTTGGAACCGAGGAAGTAATCTATATACAGGGTTTGAGCAAAAATTACTGGGTTTCCGTTGCACACAACGCTCTGGATCCGCCCTGTTTACCAACACCTACTAAAACTCCATTGATAACAAGCAATACTCTACTCTACGCAACAGATGGGGTTTCTGCGGGGTTTTGGAGAGTGTATCTTTAGGAAGATTACCTGAACAGTATCCTCAACGAGGTCGCTGCGCATCTGTGAAGCTTTTTCCCATGGACTCTTTCTTCGAGGCACTGTTCTCTCTGTCATCTTCCTTCTTAAATGTCTACTGTTCAATTTCAGCTTCTTTGCAGTTTGGAACGTGGAAAATTTACTCCGCTCTTTAAAATGGTTGAGGCTCGGGTCAATTTAGGAGGAATTTTCGGCCCAATTTAGATATAAATTACAATGGAGGGTCGAAAATACCCTCA
>JACEIK010002566.1:155685-166453 GCA_018107945.1 Datura stramonium
GTATAAAATCACACTTCCGTACAATTTACATGAGAATGTACACACATTAGTAGACAAACAAGACAAAAGTTATACATTTGAGTATCGATTTGGCATATAATATGCCCCTTATCAATTTACTTGTTATGTTAGTTGCATTTGCATCATCTGTATTAGTGTTTGTAACTACATGGCCACGAAGTTCGCACACTTCTTACTAGTCAGAACTATCTATACAGCTGAAGATTATTCCATACTTTACATAAAGAAGATAGTCAGGCTTCGTAGGGAGAGCCCAGTTTACAACTAACTTCTAGAGATCCTCCAGAGAGGCCTAGGTACATAGGTCAACCTTAACATGATATTTCATCCCCAGACAGACGAACATGAAAATCACACTATTTAAATTCTTGAGGATATGCTGCTAGCTTGTGTTTTGGATTTCAGAGGAAGCTAGAATGATCATTTACCCCTTATCAATTTTGAGATGGCTCCTTATAAGGCATTATATGATAAAAAATGTAGATCTCTTATTAGTTGGTTTGAAGTAAGAGAAGTAGAGTTATTAGGACCTGAATTAGTGTGGCAGTCTGTGGAAAAAGTAAAGTTGGTACGACAAAGGTTCTTCACAGCACAGAGATGACATAAGTCTTATGATGATGTCTGACAACAAGACCTTGAATTCATAGTGGACGATTGGGTCTTTCTAAAAGTGTCTCCAATGAAAGGTGTCATGAAGTTTAGCAAAAAATGCAAGCTAAGCCCCAGATATTTAGGGCCTTATCATATAGGTTAGGATAGGAAATGTTGCCTATGAGCTAGAGTTACCCTCATGACTAGAAATTGTATATCTGGTCTTCCGTTTGTCTATCTTACAAAAATGTATTAGAGATCCTTTGAGTATTGTACGTACGTCAAATTTTTAGATTATAGAGAACTTGTCATATGAAGAGGTTCCTATTTCCATCCTTGATTATCAGGTTTGAATATTGAGAAATAAAGTGATATCCTCGGTAAAAGTCCTTTGTTAAAATAGTAATGTTGAGAAGGTGATGTAGGAAGCAGAGGAGGACATGAAATCTAAACATCCTCACTTATTTCACTCCTTAGATGATGCCCAAGGCAAAGCTCCACATATGAGCAAATGAGGTAACTTACTTTTCCTAGATACATGTCTTGTATTCCATTTGAGGATGAGTAATCCTGAAGGAGGAAGGATGTAACACACCACATATTATAAAATGGCTAATCCGCTAATTTGAAGACATACGAGTCAAATTTTGTTTCTTTCTTTTGCTTTACGTCATTTAGTTATGAGAAGTCAAGGGAGAATAAGATTGTAAATGGAGGATTATATCAAGCAATTGATATATGAAGGTGGTTAAAGAATTAAATAAAAGTTTTAAGTTTAAAAAATCCTTTAAATAAAAGTTCAAGTTAAAGGAATGCCTCATAGAGAGTCACTTCAAGTGATTCAATATATGACATGAATTTGAAGGAGCATATCTCTGAATACATACATACATACATACATAAATACATATATGCATACATATATGTATATACACATACACACACACACACACATACACACACACACACATATATATATAGGGTGCACTACATGTTAACATTAAAGTCTTTGGGTCTATTTTCTAGAATATCATCCTGCTCGTCAGTCTAATTTCTATATCAAAAGATATGCAAGATTGAAGACGACACTCTCGGCAGGAAATGTGGGTAGCCGCAAGGTGGGTCGGGTCAGAAAGCCTATTTAAGGAAAAAGTCTTGCTCAATGTTGTCATACTTCACCATAAATTTCTAGAAAAATATTATCTCTCTTTCTCTCTCTCTCCTCTAGCTTTTCCTCCATGGAAACCAAAATTTTAGGTAAGACATCACAAAATCTGGCCAAAATTTATTATCTTCCAAGTTCAAAAAGTATTTCTTTTGTCACGAGCTTCATAGAAACATTAATTTCATAAGTTTTCATTGTAGTTGATGTTTTTAAGTGTTGTAGCAGCTTTCCAAAAGGTGACAGTAGAAGTGGGTACGCAAGGTAAGTTTCCTACACAATGCTCTTTATTGATATATAAAATTCTATTGATTCTTGTCCTTTATCGAGCCATGAGATGGTGATAGGAAGCTGTTTCTATGGAATCATGTTAGTTATGTTGAAATTTTGTATTTAAGTAGGTTGAGATGGTAGTATTGGTGCGCTGCTTTTCGGAGTGCATACAAAGTTGCGGATTGAGACGGTATGAAGTACTCCTTGAAAAGATGCCTCGAAAGCTCGTAGCTCTTAGATGTATATCATTATTGTTGTTTGTTGGTTATAGAAGCTATAGAATATTAAATTATGCATTGTGGTGAATATATCACTTTGACTGATCATTTAGGAATGACATCGATGCCTTATCATTTGGCTATGGTATATTTTATTGTAGCCTCAATAGAAAGTTTTTCACGTGAATATAATAATACTCTTGTGCTTCACGTTCTTCCTAACACTTCAGTGGAACACATTTTGAAAGGTATGTTAAGGATTCATATACATTTTTGGAATTATTCCTTATTAATAGGACCTTATAGTTTAAGAATGTAACACTCAAATCCATATTCTTCCAATGTTTGTTATAAATTTCTGCATCAACTACACTATGATGTAAATTGTTGTACCAAACTGACTATCACCCAAATTCTCTCTAATTCAAAAATGTATATGGTTGATACAAATATAATATTCAACAAGGAGTCAGGATCATATCCACAGAGATTTTGGTAGGCCTGGACTATCTAGAAGTTTTCAATTCAGATTTGAGAGTTTAAATTCTATTCACATTAGGGATAAAAAGAGAATATGGCTACAACTAAGAATGTAAATGCTTAAAAATTTAATCAATAATGAGAAAAACTGGGGAAGTGTCCCCAAATTTTGGTTGATTCCCCTAAATCACTCAAATGGAAAATTCAGAATGGGCTTTTGATGAATATGCCATCAATCACTTAGGTAACCAATGGGTGTAATTCAATAACACCAATGGTGTCAATCTACCTTAGTTTTGTTAAATTGAAGAGAACTCCATTCTACCTGATTGTATTTTGCCAATTGGATTTAGCCTATGTCTAGGTGAATCCATTAAATAAGGGTTAGAGTCTTGAGTTATTGTTGATTGATTCTAACACAACCTAAATTGGCTATTTTAAGAATAATAAAGTTAATTGGGTAGGATTGAATGACTTTCATCACAATCACACTTTACAAATGCCAAATCAACCAAGTATTCTTAAACCCACAATCAATTTTACCCAGTTGAGATCATTAGGGTTCAAAACCCTATATCTAAGTTTAGTTACCGATAGTAAGAAAAGAAGAATAAAGCAAGTAATTGAACATTCTTACCAATAGAATAAAAAATGAGAGAAGAAAACTTAAATTGATAACTTGATCTTCAATCTTCAAGTAACAATTCAATGGAAAACTAGCTAGATTATCTATTTCTTCTATCTAGAATTCTATCTATCCAACTAACTATACATGAAAAAGAAGGAAAAATATTATTTATTACTTGGCCTCTAAAACCCCAATTTCATTTAAATTTGGAGGGTTCCATATGTGCAGGGATGGGTCGTCTATTGGAAAGATGGTCCGTCTTTTGATCCATCACTTGAATTTTGATTCTACCTAGCCTCTGCCCATCACTTGATTGACGGACCATCTTCTAAAAAATGGTCCGTCCTTTTCTTCGTCCACTAGCTCATGAATTTCTTCAACTGTGATCCATTTTCTGAATGCCAGACCATATTTAGGAAAGACGGTCCATCCTTTGACTCCTCAGTTACTAACTACCCGGGAGTGGTTTCTGGATCACAAAGGCACCTATTAACTACTGGTGTATGGACCATCCATTAAAGAGACGATCAGTTCTTTGCTTCTAATTTTGGTAGATTCAGTGACTTTGATGCCTCCTTTCTTTATCTCATTTGGGTTCTTGAAACATAGCATAATAACGTTAGTTATGACTTAAATTAGTACTTAAAGGCATGCAAAATTTTGTAAAAATTTATAAAATAAAGTATACATGTGTCGCAAACTCCTGACACATCAACACCTCCAACTTAAAGCTTTTGCTTGTCCTCAAGCAACTAAAATGAGAAAAACTAGCTGTAATACCCCGAAAAGTCTCTAAGATCAGATCAGAGACTTGCAGCAGAAACTTGTAGAAAAATGGCACTAGGCCAATGAACGACTCTCAGAATGAGCCGTTCTATGAACCAACAACTCATTGGTTGTTACATGGTGCGGGACTTTAGAAATTTGCCAAAATTTACCCTAAATCGACGAGTGAATTGCACGAAGCATTGTTAGATTGTACTGGCCGTTTGTTTTGGGTATTGAAGCAGGTTTAGAGGATGATTCGAAGCAGAAGTGGGAATCAATAAGAGGAACAACAGTCCATCCTATTGGTCGTTGGTTCTACTAGCAGAAAATTTAATTCGACAATCTAGGGGTATTTTAGTAAAACCCTATGCTTTTAACTCCTAAGTGACATTGTTTTAAGCTTCCTAAAAGGCTTATTAAGGGGTTATACTTAGCCTATGACCTCACTCTCTTCTAAACACCATAGGTTGGATTTCTCTTAGGGAAGGTTAGGGTTCTTCATTATTATCTTCTCAATTTCTCTTGGATCTTCAAATCAAGTTAAGGATTCATTAATCCCAGGTATGTAGGGTCATGAATGGAGGATTTCTTCCACCATCATGCTTAATTTCAAAGCAATTCCATGAATTCAAGTCTCCAACCATGATTTTATGAATTACTAGGGTTAGACCCAACTTTGATAAAAATTCTCATGATCTTCTACAAATTCAATTACCTTATGATTCAATCGATGTTTTACAATTATGAATACATGTTTTATACAAGAATCTCTTATGAATTTATGATTTCAAGTTATGATGATTTTTATCAAATATGTATGGTTCTTCATGAATTTCAAGTTCATGTACCATGGCCATTCATCGACATTATTTTCATGGCCAGTTCACGTATCTTAAGATACTATGAATTTCATAATTTAAACTAGTCCATGTAAACCTATGTTTCAAGATTATGATATGAGCACTATTTAACACCGAGTGGCCGGGGTTCCAGAGCACCCAGGTCTTAGAACTACGTGCCACCGTAGCCATGGTGGGGTCCTCCACGAGAGTGTATCTCATTTATGAATGGGCCACATGAGTGATATCACACCTTCATGGTCCATGATCTTGGAAAGGTATGGACATACCTCCTATCTACGGTTACAATCCAGGCTCCATGTATGCTCACGTGGAGTATGTCAGGTATAAGAAACTTCCACTATTCCTTGATTTTCTTATGCATGTTCATGTTCATGACTTATGATTCTACGGATTATGAATATGTGGCTAAATATATGTTTTATGAGTTTTTACTTATGAATTCAGTCATGATCAGCTTTATGATTTAGTTTTGAAAACCTTGAGCCATTTTACTCAGTTTATGATCAGAAACTCATGTTTTAAACTTATCTGTACTCGTGATCTTATCTTACTATTTTACTATCATGTTTTACTTATTCTTCATACTCAGTACATACCATGTACGGACTGCATACTCTATGCTATATCATCTCATGATATAGGTTCGGGTGATTAGTCTCAGCCCTAACATTAGCTTTAGTCCCGCTCTGATTTAGTCCAATTCAGCCCTAGCTTGGGTGAGTACTCATGATCTGGGGATGTCAGTCTTGATATATGTTCTTTCTTTTATGTCTTTCAATTGTTCAGATGTTAGTAGAGCTAGTTGGGGGTGCTGTCCTATCAGCTCATCTGTGAGTAGAGGCTCTTTAGGCAGCTATGTTTAGATTTTTCAACAGGGTTGACTTGTAGTCTTATTTATTCTTTATGAGATTCTATACTTCCACTCATGTTATGGTTTATGCTTTACTTCCACTTAGTTATATTCTCTAAATCATGTTGTGTATGTGCCATGGGTTAGCTTGGAGCTATTCGTGGTTCTAAGTCCCATGTCGCGGTCCGAGGTCCATGCTAAGGTCGTGACACTTGCCTAGACCTAAACTAATGTTTCGACATCACAAAATGCCATGACTAGGGTAGTTGACAAGTAGCTACAAGCACACAATTTTCAAGCCAACCATCACCTCTATCCAACAAAATAAGTTTTCTCGCAACTATCCATATCAAGCAGGCAATCTATACTTATGACATCATATCAACATGTACACACCTAGATTTAAGAAGTAAGCCATGCCAACCATTATCATCCACATGCCCTCACAATTAGACCAAGAGAAGTATCCATTTTCAAAAGCAATGATCACACACACTACAAGGCACACAAGATCAAGAGTGAGAGAAAAGCACTCAACTCTCCTAAAGAAGTTCAGTAGATAGGTCAAAACTACCATATGTTTCCTATTTACTCAAATGCCTTTCCTTTTGAAAATCCGGGTTGAGATCACATATAGGCTTTTCTAAGATTGTGATGATGGTCAAAGGGCTGGTAGGATACAAATATGGTCTTTAGTGACTCATTTACCAACCTTGAATACTACATCACATTTTCATACCTTTTTCACTTTACGATCTCTTCTTTTTCCTCCCTTCTTTCCTTAGGAACTTTTCATACCCAAGACAAATTTTTGCGAGCTCAATTTTAATTTTCTCTTTTTCTCTTTTATTTTCATTTCTTTTTCTTCTTCTTGTTAGTTATTTGCTCAATACACCTTGGAATAAGGTCAAATACTTATTTATGCCCTTTTTATTATTTTCCATATTATCATTCTCAACTTACACTGTTGATCATTTTTATCACATTTCATAGTATTAAGGAGGATGAGTCCAAAAGTGGGTCAACTTGAGAATTGGTTTTAGCATTCATATTGGTTGATCAAGAAAAAAGGTCACAAACTCAAACGGGGAGACTAGGGATATATGCATTATTTGGTAGGCTTATTTACGCAAATGTAGCTTGTGAAGTACAAATAAGGCCTAAGTTCATCTCTACAATCTATAGTCAATCCTAAGCTCAAGCATAAGTAGCCAAACAAGTTCTAGCGTGTGACCACAACAATTGAACAACCAAAATCTTCCTCAACATATAATGACACATGGATATCAAATGGACTAAACACTTCACTCTTAACTAAGGATTTATTGTCAAAATCATCACAATTAGATGTCAAAATAGAGGCACATATGTTAATACCAAACAACTTGGAAATTTTTTTAAGAGGGGGTATTTTTAAAAAGAATGATACAAGTATGCTATATACTCAATTTTCACCACCACCTATGTAAAAAATATTTTATTCAACAAAAAATGACTCAATTAGTAGGCTGGTACCCTTAAGAATGTCGCCTAGAAATCTATCATCATTCCCACACACTATGCCACTCTAACTAAATTTATTTTTCCAAATTCAACTAAAAATAAGCCTCTTGGAAGAGAACCACATTCAAGAAAACCTGAGAGTACCACACATATCAACTAACAAAATCACATATCAACCCAGACGCAAATGCACCCATCACACCCCCAACTTAAAACATATAGTATCCTTAATACATAAAAAGTTAAAGACCAAAGGTTAGAACTCCCCGAGGCGCACTTAGCACACTAGTCATTCTTGCCTACCATGAATCATATGATGGAATTGACTTTTCTAGTAATATATGCATATTTTTGGGTTTCCTCCCAAACAATGACTGATATAACATCGTGACATGATGCAAATACAATGATCATGCTAGGGTTGAGCTGGGAAGTCTCTCAGGTGGAACTTCTTAACAAGCCTCTTCTCATTAGTGATGCCAAAATAATGCTTGACCCTCTGACCATTCACTTGAATATCTGAGTTCCATATTTAGTTTATAGCTTTGCACTCCGATAAGAGGAAACACTTACCACTTTGAATGGCCCGAAAAATATCATGCTAAATGCAAAAGTCTCATAAGAACACGTGAAAGTGGTTTTCTCTTGGTCCTTCAAAGATGTATTGATTTGATTGTAGCCAGAGTAAGAAAATAATAATAAGCTCTTCCTGCTAAATGATCCAACACTTAGTTAATAAAAGTCACGGGAAAATAGTTCTTGCAAGTGGTAGCATTGAATTTTTTTATAATCCATGCATACTCTCCAACCAATGACAATTCGGGCGGGAACTAGCTCATTCCGATCATTTTCAACCACTGTCACTCCTTTTATTGTATACATTGGGCTGGACTACATTGGCTGTCAGAAATAGGGTAGATCACTCTTACATCTAACCACTTAATGATCTCCTTCTTAATCACCTCTTGCATAGAGGATTTAGTCTTCTCTGAAGCTATATACTAGGAGAATTACCTTTTTTTAGTATGATTTTGTGCTCACAAATGCCAAAAGGAATGCCTCGAATGTCTGCTATGGTCTATCCAATAGATTTTCTGTATTATTGGAGCTTTTTGATTACTTTCCGCACATGTTCTTCGGTAAGAAAGAAGAAATAATAACTTGCAAAGTTTTCTTTGACCCCAAGAATTTGTAGCATAAATGGGCAGGTAATGGCTTCAGCTCTAAATTTGTGGGCTCTTCAATGAAAGGTTTAGCTAGAGAAGTGGATCGATTTTCAAAGTCAAGTGACAACTTTCTTAGCTTGTAGGATTAATAACCAAGCCCTTTAAGTGATACTAGAAAGGACTCCTTCCAAATCACCTTCCTCCATATCATATAACTCATCAAGCACCAATTACATGCAAACTCTCGAGGCAATTTCATTCCTACTCATCATTCACTCGAAATTTGATCTCATTACATTCAGAATCCATCATGGCCCTGCCGGTGGCAAGGAATGGTCACCCCAATATGATGGGAACCTCTACATCAATGACACAGTCTAGTATCACAAAATCTACTAGAAGTATGAATCTTTGCACTTGCACCAATACATCATCAATAATCTCTACCCACCGTTTGGTTGACCGGGTCAACCATCTGTAGCCTCATGCATGTAGGTCTAGGAAAGCCTAATCCTTTTCTTTTAAAGATAGATACATGCATTAGATTGATTCTTTTCCCATTCTCATACAAATCCTTGGTGAAATTTTTGCATCTCACCGTGCATGGGATAGTGAAAACTCCAGGATCACCTTTCTTCTTTGCTTTTGTACCTGAAATAATAACACTGACCCTATATGTAATGATGACCACCTCATCTTTGTGTGGTCTCTTCCTTGTCAAAAGCTCCTTGAGATATTTTTCAAACCCTAGCATTTCTTTGAAAGCTTCAATAAATAGAATACTTAAAGAAACCTATCTCAACATGACAAGGTACTTAGCCATTCTCTTATCATCATGCTTCTTCATCGACTGTTGAGGCAAAGGGGGAAGAGGAATAAGCAACCTTGGTAGAGGTATAGGTGCCTCCACCTTGTTCTTATTATCCACTTCATTAGTAGATATATCACCCACCACCTTCTCATGTGCTAACCTAAGATCAAGGTTTAGTTCCTTCTCATTATTGATCTCTTCTTCCATATGCATGTTAGGCCCCGAGTGTAGTATTTTCCCTGTCATTATTGTGATTTCCAAAAAATAAGTGGAATGGTCTTCTTCCTTACCCTCATAAACATCATCAGAATCAATGGTTGACTATTCATCTTGGTCAAGAATGCGACTTATATGATGATTGAGCCTTTAAAGTGATTCTGTATAGGCTTTCACCACATTGGTCATATTTTTTAGAGCGGCTTCCTTTCTACTTGGTTTCATAATACCTGACTAAGCATACTTTCTAACCAAGAACACTTGGAATAAAAGGTGGGCTCTAAGTTCTAATCTCGTATTAGACTATATTGCTCATCCCAACTGCATTGGTCATTTAGACCTTGTGATTGGGAAGCCCAATAATTATGATGGCCAGAAGGGTGAAAGCATGAATCTTGATCATAATAATATGGAGTCACCTTTTAATACCTTGCATGGGTCTGTATTATAGATATGAGTAATGTTGATGCGAAGGAGGATATTCCCCATTGTCCTCTGGATACCCATATAGCACATTATTCACCCTTAGGTTCTAGGTGTAATCATGATCCATATTTTCCAAATTCAAGATTATAATTGATCATTTGCTTCACACACAAAGAAAATCAAAAGAAAAAGAATATATCCAATTAATCAAACTAAATAAAAAAATGCTAGATAGGGCCTCTACCAAAATCCCCCGCAACGACACCATAAATTTGACCATCAGCCAAATTCACTCCAATTCAAAAGTGTATGTGGTCGATGAAAATATAATACCTAATAAGGAGTCGGGTTGTATCTATAAAGATTTTTGTAGGCCTGAACTATCTAGTAGTTCTCAATTCAGATTTAAGAGTTTAGATTCTACTCAAATTAGGATTAAGAGAGAATATTGCTACAACTAAGAATGTAAATGCTTAAGGATTTAATCAATAATGAGAAAAACTGGGAAAGTTTCCCAAAATTTAGGTTGATCCCCTAAATCACTCAAATGGGCAAATTGAAAATGATCTTTTGATGAATATGCAGGCAATCACTTAGGAAACCAATGGGTGTCTTTCAACAACACTAATGGTGTCTATCTACATCAATTTTTTCAAATTAAAGAGAACTTTATTCTACCTGATTGCATTTTTCCAATTGGATTCAACCTATGTTTAGGTGAATCTATTAATCAAGGGCTAGAGTTTTGAGTTATTATTGATTGATGCTAACCCAACCCAAATTGACTCTTTG
>JACEIK010002567.1:137268-166267 GCA_018107945.1 Datura stramonium
TCTAGGTAAGGGATATTTGTTCTTGACTGTGACTTTGTTCAGCTGATGGTAATCTATGCACATTCTGAGGGTACCGTCTTTCTTACGCACGAATAGCACTGGAGCACCCCAGGGAGAGATGATGGGTCTGATGAAACCCTTATCAAGAAGATCTTTTAGTTGCACCTTCAACTCCTTAAGCTCAACTAGAGACATTCTGTAAGGAGTGATGGAGATGGGCTGTGTATTTGGAAGGAGATCTATCCTGAAGTCTATTTACCATTCAGGGGGAACTCTAGGAAGATCTTCAGGAAATACATTTGGGAATTCGCTGACAACTGGAACTGACTGAATGGTTGGGGTCTCAGACTTGGAATCCTTGACCAGAACCAGATGATATAGACACCCTTTGGAAATGAGTTTCTGGGCCTTAAGGTAGGAAATAAACCTACCCTTAGGCGTTGAATTGTTGTCCGACCATTCTAACACGAGCTCATCTAGAAACTAAAACTTGACAACTCTAATATTAGGGTTAACTAAGGCATAGTAGGAGTGTAACCGATCCATCCCTAGAATAAGGTTGAAGTCGACCATGTCTAGCTCAATGATTTTATTCAAGACAGAGACTGGGCAGTTTCTATACACCCGACTGGCTTTAACTTACTCGCCAACTGGGGTGGAAACTGAGAAAGGTTCTGATAGGACCTCTGGACTGATGTCAAACTAAACTGCTACATAAGGAGTTAAAAACGAAAGAGTAGCTCCTAGATCTAGGAGGGAATACACATCTAGATGAAAGAGACACAACATACCAGTAACTACATCAGGTGAACTTTCCTGATCCTGACGAGAAGAGAGAGCATAAAAATGATTTTGGCATTGACTGCCATCTGTACCTGATGGGTTGGCCTGCTGAGCTGGTCGACCTGCTGGAGCTGATGATTTACTGGATTGTGATCTTCCTCGCCCTGCTGATGGGCACTCCCTAAGCATGTGTCCAAGCTGTCCACACCCGAAACAACCCTCTCATCCCTGAAGGCATTCTCCTGGGTGATTTCTACCACACTTGGGACAAGATGGATACTTGTTTCCTGTACTGGGGGCCTGAGACTGAGTGCCCAAAGGCCTACCCCTCCGATCTTGGCGGGACCGAAAGGTTGGTGCGCTAGCTGAACTAGGTGTTTGGGCCCTCTACTGTTGCTGCTGCTGCTGTGGGCGGCTACTACTGCCAGATCTATGGTGGCCGAAATCTGAATGGCCTATTCTTGACCTTTTGTTCTTATGTTCCACATCTTTTAGCTTCTCTGCCTTAATCTGCTGGGCATACACAATCAAGCTATAAAGATCCATGTCCTTGATTTGTATTGTCGTCCTGCACTCTTTGAGGACCAGGTTAGACACTCAATTTACGAACTTCAGCATGCGGGCCCTCGACTCAGCTACCATATCTGGAGCATACTTTGATAGTATAGTAAACTCCAGAGCATACTCCTCCACTATCCGGTTGCCCTGCCATAGGTTCATAAACTCGTCCATCTTAGCCTCCCTCAATTCCCGAGGAAAGAAACTATCCAGAAAAGTTGTATGAAACTCCTCCCACTCAACCGGTCCTACTTCTGCTGACCGCCCCTCCTTCCACTGCTCATACCAAACCTGAGCTACCCCTTTTAGCTGGCTGGCATCCAGGTCAGCACTCTTGGAGGAGCTGACACCCATGATCCTGGTAATCTTCCTAACCTCATCTACAAAGCCTTGTGGGTCCTCTCCCACCTTTGTTCCGTGAAAGTATGGAGGGTTCATCCGGGTGAAATCTCGCACACGGGCAGCAGCTGTAGACCCACTTGTAGGTACTGGAACCACCTGCTGGTTCACTTGATTGGTGATTGTTTGAGCTAGAAACTGAATGGCCACCCTGAATTCGCCAGTGGATAAGGATTTATCCTGAGGAACTGCCAAAGCTGGTGGAGCAGTTCTGTTGGCGTTTCTGGCTCTTCGTCCATTTCCACGTCGAGGATGCATTGTTAACTGAAAGCAAAAGGACACAATTTAGAAACACGCCTATGGAATTGGACTTTAACACACGATAAAGAACATGAAAAACAGGGAATTTTCCTAATAACAACTCGTAGCCTCCTTGTCATAAGTGTGGAGCGCTTCACACCCATGAAAAGGACTCTACTCGATGTGGTTTTCAGACTTGCCGAGGATACCCTAAACCTAGTGCTCTAATACTAAGTTTGTCATGCCCTGAGCCTACACCCTAGACGTAACACGGTACTTGGAGCCACGAGTGACCCCAAGTCAACCCCTAGTCTATCATACACTAGCATTCTAAGTAAACATGCACAGCGAAAGTTTTTAAATATTAAGAAAATATAAAGACTAAAAGTAGAGAAAGAAATACAAAATCTGTAAAACAGTTCTGAGAGATGAGTCTGGTTTGAAAGCCAACTACTGAGGAGTTTCTGGGACAGGTCCCCAGCTAACTCTAAGTCTAAAAAAACCATAACCAAATGAAATAAATAAACAAGGCCCTCGAATGATGAGGAATCACACTTTGATCTGCTGACGTGGAATGCTCTGAAGTTGAAGTTACTATCTATACTGGACCTGAGAACCTGCAGTTGTATCATGAAACGATACAACATGAAAAGAATGCATCAGTACTTTGAATGTACTGAGTAAGTGGAGAGACATACTGAAAATAAAGTCTGAACTGCAATGACACGCCATGACCAACAAGTAAACTGAACTGAACTACTGATATAATTTGAAATGGTCAAGAAGACCCTGTCTGATGGCCATGGACATGCCCTAAGTCTGAAACACTGATTCTGGGATACTGTACTGAACTGAGTTGCTTAATCTGATACTGGACTAGACTGGCTAGTGGGAGAGTCTTTAACCGACATTTAACCACGTGAGCTAGACGTGGAGTCCGATATATACACCCCACCTGTAGGACCCAATATACCTTGCCAGGGTATAAAGACATGAACAGAGTGATCCCAAAAATATATATGCGTCCGATCAGGCCAAGTAATATTGAAACCTACGCTGGCAACGTAGTTCTGGGAACCTGGGTGCGCTGGAACCCCAGCCCGCTCGGTGCTAAGTTCTACTCCCACTGGAAAACCTAAACTGAACTACTAGTCTGATAGCTTGAAACTGGGGCCCAATACAAGTCAGGGACGAATAGCTACATGTACCATTAGAGCCTTATCAGACCAGAATCTAGAACTGGGTTCTAAAACCGGTCAGAGCTGCCTATCTAGAAGCGTCGTAACCGTCTATAAAACAACTAATAATTGAACTGGGGTCCTGGGGCTAGTCAGATCTATAACTAAATGTCATGACCGCCTAATGGAACAAATAACTGAAATCTAAATTTGATTCTGAAAACTATGAGGCACCACTTACACCTTGAAAATAAACTGGAGTCAAACTAATCAGCTGACATTTTTTGGACAACATTAAGGTTGCTAAAATCCGACTGAAGCTAGACTAATATGATTCTGAATGAGACTAAACTGATAGAGTTCTATGTTCTAACTAACTAAATTTCTAAGAAGCTAATAGAGAGCTCATTTATGCCGACAACATGGACAAATTCATACCATAAGAAAATTTCAAGAATTTGGGAATTTCATTCTACAGAGCCAAAAGTCATTCTCATTCATGGAATATTTACCTAGCATATATGCATAGCAAGAAATTCTAGGAATTCAGCCCAAAGCATTCTTCATTCACTAGAAGGAATTTAGCAAGTAAAATAATTACTCAAAAAATTAGGGCTTAAACTCACTTTTTTTCGCATGAACACAGACAATATGATAAGGAATTTATTGGAATCATATCAACAATATACATGGATATCGTTCTACGTGAAATCAATGAAAATAAACATGAATACTCTTCCTATTCGAAAGACTTAGGGCTTAAAACTGATAGAGGAATTAGAGAGGATCTTGGGGGCATAAGGGAAGAACAATCCCTTGCTAAAACCCCACTTACCTGGTGAAAAAAAACCTGGAGAATCTACCTGAAAATCGAAGAGGAAAGTTCAGCCCTAGCCTTTGCTCTAAAATAACCTAAGAGAGAATTCTACGATGTTCTTCTGAGGATTAGCATTTGAATGAGGGGAGAAACTGCTTTTCCCCACTAAAACGTCTGAAACTAGTGCTTAAACGATGTGGTTTAATGCTTGGGAGAATAGAAAATTACTAAATAGCCCTTAAAAATTTGCAGGGAAAATCTGTCAGGTATCCCTAATGGGTGACCTAACGACTTGTTACCGGGACCAACGAGCTGTTGGATCCTCTCTTCAAGTACACTGGAAAATCTTTACTGACCCCTGACGGGTACATGACGAGTCTTCATGACTGGGAACGACTCGTCGTGTCATCCGTCAAGTACACCGGTAAGAAGGCAAGGAAGGGCTGGAAACGAAGGACCTGACGAGTCGTTACTGTTGATGACGACTCGTGGTTACCTTCCGTCAAGTACACTGTCTACTTCTCAAATTCTAAAACTCCGGCTTGGCAATGGGTGACTTAACAAGTCGTGTGGCCTGACAACAACTCGTGGGGTCATCCGTTGGGAACACTGAAACATATTCTTAGCATCCTTCTCACGGCTGACCTGACGAGTTGTTGGGTCCCTTCATGAACCTTCAAGTTGGTCGTCCTGCAACTTTTCTATAGTTTTCTTGATTTTCTAAATTAAGTCCCGGATATTTATTTTGAGCTTCCGAGACATTACAAGCTATTAATCCAAACTTGATTTGGTTGATTTAATTGTGTCTAGTGGTTCGAAAGAACTCTAGCAAGAGGCATTTATGAGGTTGAAAAATATAGAATGCCCACCTACCTAAAGTTATTTACACAATTTGAACTAATGAGATGATCTAGAATAGCCTTGTTTAATTAGCAAATCATCTACACCACACCTCTAGTCCTTCTCATTATTTTCGACAACTTTGATTATTTTACTATTTTAATTAGCCGAGTTATAATCTATACCATATTTTAACATCAATTCTCCCCCAAAATGTTTATTTCTTTGTTATTTTTGAGTGGTGCGAACTATGTCCTTCTCATTATTTTTGACAACTTTGATTATTTTTCTATTTTAATTAGTCGAGTTAGAATCTATACCATATTTCTATCATCAAGTCTCCCCAAAAATGTTCATTTCTTTGTTATTTTTGAGTGGTGTGAACTAATTTCAATTTTCCAAACAACACTTGTGCATATCATTTGTTAGTCCCTGTGGGCTTTGATCCCGATATCCGTTGGGATATTTTTTTTTTATACAATGACCTTTTACACTCTTTTATAACTGATAATGCTCAAACCATACCTCCTACCTAAGTATGAAGCAGACGTTGCCAATAAAGAACCCAACTAGAGGTTGGGGTTGAACCTGCAGGGAATATGGAAGAGCTAGACTAAAGCCAATAAGTGAACTTGTTGAGTAGTTACTACAAATTGGGGGTTCTAAAGAAAAAATAATTAAAACAACTGTTAGAATTTTGGTTGAAATCCAGAATGAAAGATAACTAGAGTTTGTGTGCCCCATGGGTTCATAACTGCTTCGGGTATACATACTGATCATCACCAATGCTTATTTATAGAACTGATAACTAAGATTCATCCAAACGACGGGCTTGTCCCTATTGGATGACTATACTCAATCACCAGGTCAGGTCTCATGAGCGATTGCAAACTAACCGTTATCAATATGTCCCAAATTTAACTATCCTGCAACCACACCTCAAGTTAATACAATGATCATCAAGATCAAGGCTTTGTTGTAATTCTTTTTTCCCAATCTCTACCTCTCTAGGCTCAAGCAAGTAAACAAATTGGGCAAGTACCAACATTGTACACTATTAAGAAATGTTTAAGCATGAAGGGAATACAATCCAAGTGTTTTGCATTGGTTTTGAATCACTTTTATGCAACCCTAGCTTGTTAATTCACCATGGTTCTCATAACCCTAGCTATGGAGGTTTTAGCCTCACATAGATGCAAGATCGTGATTTGCATTCATAATTAAATACATAAATCAATACCTACAAATATGGATGAGGGAAAAAAACTTCTTTAAATATATCAGCAAAATCCTCAAGAACAAAGTATGAAGATCAAGAGAAAATCAAGAAAAGTTTGATCAAAAGCCAATCAACTCAATTCTATCTTGTCTCAATGTTCTCTAATTCAATTCTCACGTTCTCTACTGTTGTCTAATGAAAATAAAACATAAAACGTATTTATACAACATAAAACTCCTTTTCCTAGGCTAATAGGGTGAATTTCCATAACTAATGCCGCCTGTGTCACGACCAATCCTATGACCTCTAGCAGGTTTGTACGGGTCGTACCTACTTCCTATATGTCATTGACTGGATGAAATTTGACTAAGTGTTCGACCTTGGTACGACTCGTACATACTTCCTATGAGTCATATTGTGCTTTCGTTGTCTGACTTTGAGAATTCTCAATTTTTCTAAAGTTCTTCATGAGTGTGATGGTATGACTCATACCTAGATGTCACGACTTGTACTGTCTATCCGTGTCAGTAGTCAGCCTCTTGTGCAAATCTTCTTAATTTTTCCACAACTCAATACTACGACTCACACAAGAATTGTACGACTCATACTGAGAGTCGTAGGATGCACTCTTCATACTTAGCCTTTTGAAGCTTTGCACAATCTGCAGTACGGCTCATAGCATCAACCTACGGCTCGTACTGAGACTTATGACTTAAGCCTATTTTATGCACTTTCAGGCTAACTTTTGCACATTCTTGCTCCAATACCTATTTTTCCTGTAACCAAAGAAAAAGTGTCTTATATCTAAACAAACATACCTAAGTCCATGCTATTTTCTTAGTTTTGAGCGTCGAAAGTGTTGTAAACTCACAACACATCAGTAACGAAGAGTATATTTTGGACGTTATAAAAAATGGGGACATTGCTAGGGACTAGCGCTTGATATTCTTGTGTTGATTGTCAAATTGAATTGGTTTTACACCACTGTTGGTTGGTTTTTAATTCAAGAGTGGGCATTTCATTTGGTTGCTACTAAGTAATTACTGATTTGCTCGTTAGCCTCTCAAGGTTATTGTGAGACCCCGAGGGGGCACCTTATGTGGAAACTCTCAAACTAGTAGATAAGATGTGGCATAGAGAAGAGAGGAAAAATATAGTGTTGCTGGTCATAATGAAACAGATAGAGTTATTGAGGAACTATATGAAGGGTTTTCATATAAGGTACAATCAAGCCAACCTAGGCTATGAGTATGCTTATCATGGAAATAAAGGTCGGAACGATGTCTATTTAGCGGAGATGAGTAGCCAAGGGAGAGATGAGTCACTCTTATCCTTCATCGAAAGCACTCTTGAAGTGGTGCTTGAAAAAGTCACTTCAACTGATTCAGGACTTCAGGAATGTTGAGTTAATTGTTGGACCTTACTACAATCGTGAAAAGTCATGATGTAGCAATAAAATCGTTAGAGGACAGGATGAATGTGTTAGCATCTCAAGTGGTAGGTCAAACAAAAGAAACAAATTCTTCACCACCTCAATCCATCATGGATGATGATATATTTGAATGGGAAATTGAAGAAGAGGTCATGGAAGAAACGTTTGCTGATTTTTTTCTGAAAGGTGAAGAACTAGAGGAGGTTTTTCAAGTGATAAAAGGGATAAGAAATTATACCTTCCAACCAAGGAATCTCGACCTCGACCTAAAGAATCACACAACCCACCAGCACAGCCATCCATTGTTGCACCCCCAAAGCTAGAGCTCAAACCATTACCCACTCATTTGCGATATGCATATCTGGGGGGAAATGAGATGCTCCCGATCATTATTTCCGAAAAGCTCACTTCTCTCCAAGTAGAAAAACTCATCGTGGTATTGAAAACGCATATTCAAGCTATAGGGTGGTTGATAGCTGATATCATCGGTATTCCTCTGGGGATTTGCACTCACAAGATTAATCTTCAAGAAAATTCTAGCCCATCAATCGAGCATCAAAGGCATTTGAACCCACCTATACAAGAGTTGGTCAAAAAGGAGATTAAAATGGATAGATGTAGGAGTGGTGTATCCTATCGCGGACAGCAGTTGGGTAAGCCTTGTACAGTGTGTGCCAAAGAAAGGAGGCGTTACGGTTGTCCCAAATGAAAAGAATGAATTAATTGTCACTCGCCTAGTTACTGGATGGAGAGTTTGCATGGACTACCATAAGTTAAACTCTTGGACAAAGAAAGATCACTTCCCAATGCCCTTAATTAACCAAATGCTAGATCGGTTGGCCGAAGAAAAATATTATTGTTTCTTGGATGGATACTTGGGGTACAATCAAATTTTGATCAGACCCTAGGATCAAGAAAAAAAACCACTTTTACATGTCCCTATGGAACTTTCACAGTCAAGAGGATTCTTTTTGGACTTTGCAATGCCCCTGCCACTTTCCAATGATGTATGATGTCCATTTTTTCATATATAGTGGAGGATACTATGGAAGTGTTCATGGATGACTTTTCAGTTGTGGGGGACTCTTTTGAAGATTGTTTGACACACCTAAAAGAGGTATTAAAGAGATGTAAGGAAACAAATTTGGTCCTTAATTGGGAAAAATGTCATTTTATGGTGAAAGAAGGGATTGTTTTGGGACACAATATTTCTGAAAAAGGGGTTGAGGTGGACCAAGCCAAAATCAATGATATTGCTCAGTTACCTCCATCGTGCACAGTGAAGGGTGTTAGGAGTTTCCTAAAAAATGCGGGAATTTACCGCCGTTTTGTTAAAGATTTCTCTAAAATAGCACATCCTCTATTTCGGCTACTAAAGAAAGAAGCAAAGTTCAATTTTGATGAGGGGTGTATGAAGGCCTTTGTGGAGTTGAAAGAATGGTTGATTTCCTCTCCAATCATGATAGCACCTGATTGGCCAAAACCATTTGAGCTCATGTGCGATGCCAGTGGGGCAACATTAGGAGCAATCCTTGGTTAGCAAAAAGAAAAGATATTTCATCCCATCTACAATGCTAGAAAAGCTCTAAACGACGCACAAATGAACTATACAGCGACTGAGTAGGAGTTACTCACGGTTGTGTTTGCGTTTGAAAAGTTTTGGGCACACTTGTTGGGAAAGAAAGTGGTGGTTTACATGGACCATACGATGCTTAGATATTTGATAGCCAAGAAAGATGCTAAACCTAGACTTATTAGGTAGGTTATGTTGTTGTAGGAATTCGACTTTGAGGTGAAGGATCGTAAGGGATGTGAGAATCAAGTGGCCAACCATCTATCACTCCTAGAACAAGTGGTCAGCCAGGAGCACATGAGGGGATAAATGATGTCTTCCCGGATGAACATATTCTAGCCGCAACCCATGATTTAACACTGTGGTTTGCCGATTTTGCTAATTATTGGCTAGCAACATCATACCTGAAGGTTTGAACTTTCAAAAAAAGAAGAAATTCATGCATGATGTCCGGAAATTTTATTGGGATGAACCTTAGCTCTTTCGGAGTTGCACAGATGGTTTAATACGATGGTGTGTTCCATAAGTGGAGATGGTCCCAACTCTAGAGGCTTGTCATTCTTCAATTGTTGGAGGCTATTAAGGGAGTGTGCGGAAAGTTGCAAAGGTGCTATAGTGTGGGTTTTATTAGCCTACACTACATAAGGATGTCCATGACTTTGTGAAGCAATGTGATCGGTTTCAAAGAACAGGGAGTATTTCAAGGAGGCATAAACTTCCACTAACACCAATCTTTGAGGTTGAGTTGTTCAATGTATGGGGAATCGACTTCATGGACCCTTTTGTGAGCTTTTATGCAAACATGTACATCTTGGTGGCAGTTGATTATATCTCCAAATGGGTAGAAGCTATAGCATTACCCAATAATGAAGGGAGGAGCGTAACATCCTTCTAGAAGAAACACATTTTCTCTCGATTTGGCTCTCCTAGAGCTATCATTAGTGATGAGGGATCACATTTTTGCAATCGATTATTCAACACCTTGTTAGCCAAATATGGTGTGAAACACAAAGTGGCCATGCCTTATCACCCACATACTAACTGCCAAGTAGAAGTTTCAAATCAGGAAATAAAGTCTATCTTGACTAAAATAGTCAATGTAAACTGAGCAGATCAGGCTCGGAAGTTAGAAGATGCCTTTTGGGCATATGGGACTGCATTTAAAACATCGATAGGGATGTACCCATATCAACTTATGTTTGGAAAATATGCCACCTCCCTATTGAATTAGAACATAAAGCCTTGTGGGCATTGAAAAGCTTGAATCTTGAATGGGGGAGAGCTGTCTAAGGGCGAGTTCAAAATCTGCATGAGTTGGATGAATTCAGAATGAGGGCATATGAGAATGCAACTATTTACATAGCCCGAATGAAACATTATCATGACAAATTTTGCAGCACAGTTTTGCTCTAGGGAACTGGATGTTGCTGTTCAATTCACGGCTATGACTATTTCGCGGGAAGCTAAAATCCAAATGGTCAGGGCCATTCAAGGTATCTCAAATTTATGAAAATGGTGCCATAGAGCTCCAAGGAGAAAATGGGGATAAGTTCAAGGTGAATGTTCAATGATTAAAAAGAGATCTGGGAGTTTTGGAGGAAGTTGGCCTAACAGAGGTCATATACCTAGATGAACCATAAGTCATAAGAGACCTTCGTCGTGCCACGACGTTAACTAAGGCGCTTCTTGGGAGGCAACCCAAGAATTTTTTTACTCTTATTGAACATTTTAATGCATTTTTGTTTTTGATTTTTTTAGGGTAGTGAACTTCCAAAAGGACAAAGATAGGATTGGTCGGTGCTTAACCGGCGAAACGTCGATGTGCAAGCGCCAAATGCCTTCCTCACTGGAAATGTACCCGAATGTAGGATACACAGGGAGGCAATTAGCGACTCGCCGGAAAACACCGAAGTCACTTTATGAACCACTGATGGGTCGCTGACTAGATCAAGTGCACTTGGGGATTCAATGTCAATTGGCGACTCATCCGGCAAAGCGCTGCTGCAAAGCACGAACCACTGGTAAGTTGCCGATCTCAACCAATGTACCTGAGAGTAGCCTTAACTTTGGCTTCTCACTCGACAAAACATCGGTATCACTCCACAATGCGCCGGTTAGTCACCGATCCTAAATCTAGAAACTCACGCAGGTAATGTCATCAGCGACCACATCGGCGAATTGTCGGTTCACATCAGCGATCGCCGGTATGCCCCGATCTGGATTATTTTTCTTACCAGAAGTTTGACCGAACTTCAACCCATTAATCTTCAATAACCCTCTTTCCCACCATTTATCATCTTCCCAAAAGCCCATTTTCTTACCTAGTCTCCATTAATAACTACCCCCTCCTATCCAATCAACTTCCTCTATCTTCCCACCTAAATACCTCTCGCCACTTTCATTCCCCCATAACCTTCACTCACCCATATTCTAAAATACCATTAGTGGGAAGAAGTGCAAGTTCACACCATTTGTTGCTACTCCACAATTTGGTAAGGTTTCTTTCACTCATGATCTAATGTTAGGGGAACTATTGAAGATATTTTTCTCTTATGTGATTCTTTCATGTTTTACTTCGAAATGCCTGGCTCTATTTTGTTTTTCTATGTGTTGTTGCCATATGTTTTTTTGGTGAGGTATTGGGTGAAGTCTGAGTAACCCCGAGTAGGTCACCCTCTTAAGTTGCCCCATGATATATCGACTAACACATTTCTTAAAGGCAACTTATCATTGTTGGATTGGAAGAAATCTGTGTGTATCAAAGTATGGGTAACATGTTGGTTTAATTGCAAAAGGGGCCGCCCATCGGCAAATCGCTGACTGTGCTTAGTAAATCACCGGTTAAATTGTGGGTTCAATTGCACAATACTGAATTCTATCACGAATCCGCAGTTCATCGGTGTTTCGCGGTTCAGAACTGGTGTTTCACCGATGGAGGTTCTGGTGGATATGGTGTTCCCCCAGACCACTGATTTATGTCGGCGGTTCATCGGTGCTTCACGAATCCGTATTTGTCTTTTGTCGATAGCTCACTGGTGTCAGCTGAATCACTTCTTCTTCTCATTTGATTTTTTCTTTTGCTTTGATCTGCGTCTATTTTAAATATGTGCATAATTCTAGCCTTAGTCTGCAGCATCATGTCCACATCTAGACGGCCTCACAAAGGCCAAGCGTCAATGAGCACCAACAACGCATAAAACCAATTTTCTGAGGAGGCCTACTGTATACAATCTAATCTATTTGGGTTGGATAGAATGGAGGAGTATTATGTCTCTCTGACGGAGAAATGATTCATCCATGCAGAAGCTTAGTTTGAGGTAGACTCTTTCAAAAATGTTTCCCAGATATTCACTATAAGATTGGAATGTGCAATTGGGGTCCATTCACCATACCTGTTGACCCCTACCTCATGGAGTTTGTGTGGGAATTTTATGCATCATATAAAGCACAACAATTACTCCTAAAACACAAGGGCCGCACAGATACATTACCATGCCTACCGTCTATATGGGTGCATGGTCAAGAGGTGCCCATAACTCCATAGGAAATCAATTCCCTCTATTGGGCCGAGCCAATCCAACCACATTCAACATTACGTAGGAAGGTGGATGATAAAGCAAATCAGTTCCAATGGGTAGCCAAAATAATTGCAATGGTCAACCATAGTGGGCCATCTCCAGGGGTCTGATTCATCGATGTAAGGCCAAGCGTCAATGAGCACCAGAAACACACAGAACCAATTCTCTGAGGAGGCCCAGTGTATAAAATTTCATCTCTTTGGGTTGGATAGAATGGAGGAGTATTATGTCTCTTTCACGAAGAAGCGATCCATCCATGCAGAAACTCAATTTGAGGTAGACTCTTTCAAAAATGTTTTCCCAGATATTTATTATAAGATTGGAATGAGCGATTGGGGTCCATTCACCATACCTATTTACCCCTACTTCACGGAATTGGTGTGGAAATTTTGTGCATTATGTAAAGCACGACAATGACTCCTAAAACACAAGGGCCGCAGAGATACATTACCATGCCTACCGTCTGTATGGGTGCATGGTCAAGAGGTGCCCACAACTCTAGAGGCAATCAATTCCCTCTATTAGTTCGAGCCAATCCAACCACATTCAGCATTCCATAGGAAGGTGGATGATAAATCAAATCAGTTCCAATGGTTAGCCACATAATTGCAATGGGTCAACTATAGTGGGCCATTTCCAGGGGTCTGATTCATTGATGTGACTTGAAATTTGAAGCCGTATGTTGCTAGACGTGGTTTGTTCTAGGTTAATCCCTTCTCAAAACACAATGGAGGTCCCAATAAGTTTCCATTCTTATCGCCTGCATCATGGATCATGTACACATCAATGTTGGGGAGATTATTACAGACCAATTCAAATGAAGGGCCAAGCAATAGGCTACATCATTGCCATATCCTAGCCTCATGAGTATGTTGTATGTGCGGGCTTCATGACCTTTATTCTGGCCAGTGGATAAAATTGTGCGGGATGACGGTGTGATTACATTAGCTACCAAAACTAACAAAGATGCCCCAGCTGAAGCGAGCAAAAGGTACAGAGAACAGGACTCCGCCACCACTTTATATGCCCTCTAACACACCTGTCGGACAGTTCCAAGCAGCTGCGGACTTTCTAAAACTAGGACAAATGGTCCAAGTGCATGAAAGTCAGCTTATGAAGCTATCTAAGGCTATCCCCTCCATGATCCAACAAGCCATCAAGAAAGCCATGCAACCTGCTAGAGAGAAGCTGAAAGGCCTCTGCACTACAGTTGAGGTCCTAGAAAATAAAGTGGTTACTTTGAGGAAAGAGGTGGCCACACTCACTGGACCTCCATCTGCCAACAACCCAATCCCTCTTGAGCCTACGGTGGTGCCCTCGTAGCCCGAGGTACCCAAGAGTCAACCTGATGATTAGTGGGTGGGGTATGACAATGCATCAAAAATAGTGTTGGATGAGGAGATATATCATAGCTGACCACGACTGCCTCCAATGCTCTCTATGTACAACGTAGATCCATCTTTGAAACCCGGCGGGGTTGAGACTACTTCGCACCATGAGCTTTGCACCCTACCAGGTAAATGGGTGGTGCCAAGACCTAGGAAATCATTAGAAATCCCTCCTGACCGATAGAGGTTGACTGTTGAGGAAACGGCTTCTTGGCACTTCAATGCAGCGATGTATTCTTGGGGACCTCATCTCAATCACTAATTTAATCACGAAGCCTCCTTCAACTTACTGTCTTTTATTTTCTTCTATTGGGGGCAATGTCCGGTTTAAAGTGGGGGGGGGGGTGTAAATGTCTCATAAAGGAATGAAATAAAAGAGTTTTTAAATGTAAGTGTGCTAATGGTGAAAATTGGGTCCTTGCTTTGAATTGGTAAAGTTTGCATTATGACCCAAGTCTTTTTGTTCGCCTATGTAAATAGTAAAATAGTAATCAAGCTCCAAGGGTTTGTTTCATACCACGGTTCTTTCTCGAGGAGCATTTATCTATTTTCTTTATTTTTGTTGTCAAACCAAGTTGGCACTTCCCGAGGATAGATTGTGAAGCAACTTTGTTAAGGGAAAATTTCATGTAATTTTTTAGTCTTGTGTGGATTTTTTTTGAGAGGTACCACCAGAAAAATTTTTTGAAATAGAATTTTAAAATGGGGCATGAATATGAGAAAGGATGAATGGGCGTTTGAAATGAGAATCTAGCACTCTTTGTCATACCTTGTAGATTCCTTGTTTGACTTATGAATTTGCATGTTCTAATGTCTTAAATCAAGATCTTGTGTGGATAATGACTTTTGTTGACTCTTTAGGTGTGATTCCTTGTGTGATAAGGACTTTTGTGAATCTCATGCACAACTTCTTGTCTAGAAATTTCCCCAAGTGTGACTCAAGGCGAAATCCTAGATGTAGCTGCACTTAGAACATGATCTTAGGCTCTCTTTTGTAAGTTACTTCAACCAAAATGATCTCCTTGACCATTAATCTTTGATAGCCAAGATTTGAGTCTTGGACCCTTTCTTGGAAACCACATTACAAGCCTAATGACTATTTTTTAATCCTTCTCATTGGAACCCATCCTTCCTATTTTTTAGTAATGAAACAATGAAAAATGGGGGCTTCAAGCCCAAAAAATAGAGAGACATAATGAAATAAATGTGAAATGAGGCAAAAGCCTAAGTTTGGGGATTTGCAAGAGTAAGGGGAAAAATAAGTAGCCTAAAAATTGAGGTAGAACCAAAAATTGTGATGAGATGAGTGAACTAATGAGTTGAGAGACATTGAATCATTAAAAGAGGAAGAATTGTTGATAGGTGTTATCTCTTACATACAGAAGGCTAAGTGTGAAATTCATAGAAGTTATAAGGGTGGCTTGTGTTAAAACAAAAAGATGAAGATGATGAATAAGGAAAAATGAAGGGGAGTGATCTAAACAAGATGATGGGATGTTGCAAGTTTTTAAAGGAAATATGGAGGCATTAGTCCCTAAAGCTAAACATTTATCCTACCCTTAGCCCTAGCTGAAATTATGACCCATAAGTCCTAAGAGATTTTAAGTGCAGTTGCTCTACATTAGTGGCGAATTACACGAATGACAAGCCTATTGGTCGAGTTGTGTGTATGTAGATTTCTTTTGGGAGAGTGATTGAAATCTTCTCTTTTTATGATCCCTTATGCGAATGAATTGATTTCATGATAAAGAATAGGGACTTTCTCTTCTGTTAGTAGCACCATCCCTTTTGAGGACACAACTGCATTAAGGGTAAATGTGTGCATAGGACATGAGAAGTACAGGGTCTAAGGAAAGCTTTGAATGTGCAATGATTATGAATTGAGATGCTATGTATACTTCATGGATAAGTTATGCCCTCATTTTGCAAAATGAAAGCTCTTGTAAATCATGTTTTGGAATGGTGGTGGCCTCTTGAAAATTTTCCATTTTTCTTGTTTTTGCGGAAATTGGCTTCTCTTTTTAGGTGAGTTGGTGAGCATGTTTGGGTTGTCATGAGTCAAGTGGTCATTGATCTATAAACTTGTGTGGAGTGGCATGCTCTTCATCTAATAATAACTGCATTACTTGAGGACAAGCAATGGTTCAAGTTTGGGGGTTTGATGAGTTGGTAATTTACAAACTAATTAGGGTCTAAAGCATGAGCTTTAACTTAGTTTTCAAGTCATTTAGATGGATTTTATGCTCTTTTTTGCCTTTTTATGTGCAGATATCTGATTTGTTAAAAAGAGAAAGAAAGGGAGAAAAAAAGAGGGAATTAGGTGAAAACTGGTGAAACGTCGGCCAAACGCAGAAGACCACTGCCTTGGGGAACTAAAGAAACCGGCGACCCGCTGAAAGTGTTGGATCAGAGAGAAAGAAATTAGCGGAGCATGGTTGGAGGCCGGTGAGTCACCAAAGGAACCATCGAAGGACACTATAATTCACTGAAGGAGCATTCAATTAAAGTCGGTGGTTCATGGAATGTAACCGGCGAACTGCTGGTACTCTCAAAAGTACCAGAATGCCTAAGCAGGGGAAAATATGTCCAACACTGAAAAAGAGAGTTTTGGGTACACTACTTTTGGATATATTCTAGAGTGAAGTACTCTGTGCCGAGGGAGATCTTAAATTTCAGGTTTTTGAGAACATTCTCTTTGCAGAAGAAAAAAATAGAATTCTATTGGTGAAAATTGTAAAAGATTGTTTTTCTTTTTCTTCTTCTTCTTCCTCTATAGCAAAGTACCACCATTATTGAAGACTTAGTGTTGAATTTGATTTTTCTACTCTTATTATTGAAATCAATGAGTTTATTATTAAATATACTTTTTAATTTCTTAACCATCAGTAGCTTAATCATTAACTAGAGGTGTGTGGTGATGAATGCTTAATTCGATAGGGTATTGCTAGATTAGTCTCAATATTATTTAATTAGTGTAAATATGTTAAGTTCTCTCTATTTTATAATTGAAGATCCATAGTTGTAGATGTGGGTCTACTTTTCTTACCTGTTTTTTGCTTGAAAGAGTAGAATTGAGTATTTGGAGGGAACTTAATGGTGGATAACGATGTGATGTTGTGGAGTTGGGCTAGACATAGCCAAACCTATATTCTCATTTCTAATTAATAGCTAATAGCTAGATATTAGTGCAACTATTAATCCAAACTTGATTGGGTTGATTTAATTGTGTATAGTGGTTGGAAAGAACTCTAGCAAGAGGCATTTATGAGGTTGAAAAATATCAAATGCCTACTTGCCCAAATTTATTTACACAATTTGAACTAATGAGATGATCTAGCATAGCCTTGTTTAATTAGCACATCATCTACACAACACTTCTAGTCCTTCTCATTATTGTCGACAACTTTCGTTATTTTTCTATTCTAATTAGCCGAGTTAGAATCTATACCATATTGTTAACATCGAGTCACCTCCAAAATATTTATTTCTTTGTTATTTTTGAGTGGTGCGAACTAATTTCAATTTTCCAAACAACACTTGTGGATATTATTTGTTAGTCTGTGGGATTCGACACCGACATTCATCGGGATATTTTTTTGATACAATGATCACTTACGCTCTTTTGGACGTTATCAACGGTAAGGGGTCTCGCTGCAGTGGGTGATGCAGACTAGAATTCTGCAATTCTGCCCCGGGTAGAATTTTAAAAACCTATTCTCTCAAAAGGGGTTTAATAAAAATGGCAAAAAATAGGAAGTAGACTTTTTGGAACAGGAATAGGAAATAGGAGGCTAGAGGAGGCAGGGATTCACCCTCCGTGGCAGTGAATTTCCTTAAGAACTCAGGACTCTGTGCAAGCATAAAATTGGAAACGTCTCAATGATAGCTTGGCGCGCAGGTAGGCTATGGATTACTCATCACTGTGTTATACTTTGATTAACAAAACATATACGTACGTATAATTGATGTGCTTTTGATGGGTAGGGATGAAATTTTAGTAAATTGTCACTAAATATTTGTAACTGATAATTGGCTTGGGAATAAGGAAATAGGAAAGGGGTGGTCATATCCCTATAATGGGAAGACCCGTAGGTTTTGGTTTTAATAATAATAATCTATGCATGATGATGTGTGTGAGAGTAGGTTGATTCTGAGGCATAATGATCTTGAGACATTGTTTGTCGATATATATTTATATATAGTTCTTCTTTTTCAAAAGTATGATATTGAATAGGTTAGTCACAAACTCTTACTTATATAATGTGAAGATTAAACGTTTAAGGATGGGCTATAATTGTTGCATGGCTTGAATCGTGACCCTGGAATTGTTGGGGGGGAGGGGAAGAGAGCTACAAGGCTATTAAAATTTTCCTTGATTCATTGTTTATGTGCTTGTTTGATCTATACCAAATCACCTGTCATGGCTTGAGAAGAAGGTAGGGTAATTATGGGGTGAATCAAGGTAGCTTAGGTATAAGGGGAGGAGTTAGAGATGGTGAAGAAATAGTCCGTGGGAAAGCTTGTAGGAAAACCGGTCAGAGTACTATCTGAGTATTGCACCCCAGTGCACACGCAAGCGTACGCAGTTGTACAAGTAATACAATGACTCTTTAAGAGCCGGATGTCGAACCCACAGGGACTGGACTAATTCAGCGAATTATCTAGTTCAAGTGCTATATTAAATTTCACAAGTGTTGGTTTTAGAGATGTTTGTTGTTTTAACTAAATCTAAGTGATAATCACAAAATAATCAGGAAACAATAATAAGAAGCATCTAGAGTTAAGGCCTGACAATCATTCAATGCTACAATTCACAACGATTCAAGTATATAAAATTCAATTGTTGTCTCATAGAGTTAATATGTAGTGTTCATGGTCTTTCGAGCCTCTAAACACAAAAAACTAGTCTCACACCTACATCGTTGAGCTGGAATGTGACATCCTAATTCATGAACAATTTAATGCTATGGATGTGGTTTACGGAGTTTATGCCCTAGATTATGGACTTCCATACCTCTTATCATTTAACCTAGAATTAACTTCACAACTATGCATGAGAGTGGTGATGCGAAAATTTAATCCTAAATGTCTAGCTATCTTCCTGTTTAATTAACCAAGCAAGGCGTATTAGGTAAATTCCTATCCTAACCATGCATCCTATCTTGAAGACAAGAACTTGCTCCCTGCATTCTTCTGTTCTAACCTAGGGTTACTCTTTTGAGCTTTTGCCTAAGCTTAACAAGTTTTTTCAATGGTGATCAAGAATTAAAACAACAATTAATAAGAACGCAAGACAAAACAACAATGAAAACTTGAACCAACAATGAATTCATGGAATTACATTCTTAACATGTGGCCTCAACCCTAGAAGAAGGGTTTTAGCTACTCATATTCATACAAACACTCAAAAACATGTTTAAAGTGAAGTACTTAAAATAATGATTAAAAGAAAATGACAAACTTTGAACCCTAGGTGAAGTTCTTCACTCCTCTCTGCTTTCCCAAAATATTTATGTGATAATTGATTTTAAAATCTAAGGGTTCTATTTATACTAAGTGAAAATTTTCAGATTTTGGCCGTGCGTGAACTGCCTCCATGTCACGAACCTAGTCACCTCAAATTGCCTCCATGACACGGAGGTATCACGCAAGCACACTATTTTGGGCGTTGGCAATTGCATGTCCGAGGCGCCATCGGACGTTGCATAGACGCTGGCACGCTGCTCGGCCACCGTACATGGACTAGATGTGGAGATCGCAAGGAGTGGAACGGGCCTATCGTGCAACTTCACTGGAATGGCATGCCTCTCGCGCGCAGAAACTGGGCATGGCACGCTGCCTGGCGCACAGATGCCTTGCCGTGGCATGGAGCTCAGCGCGCTGCATATGCTGCATCGCACGCTGTGTGGCTCGACAGGTGCATACACCTGTGCAACATCATGCAACTCTTTTTCCTTTTATTCTGAGCTTCTTCCTTAAGCATTAACCATAATATTTAGTCCCTCCTAAGCATATTACACCTACAAAACAAAGACTAATCATGTTGGTTAGTTCCGGCACACAGTTAAACATAAATACATGAGAATGTAATCACATAATTTGAAAAACATGACTTATCTAAGTTATAAAATAGCACTTGGGCATGTAATTATGCCTAATATCACTACCCCACACTCAAATTCTTGCTCGTCCTCGAACAACTCTATTACATCTCATGCACATGAAGGAATCACATATGACTAGTTGAAGCAAGATGATTCGAGCTAAGGCTACAACAATTGTTTCAGAAGAGCATGCAATCTATAACCACTGAAAAAACATACAACTAAGTTAGGACTTCCTAACCTCAAGAATCAACTCTCAAACTCAACAAATTCAAACAAATTAACCAATCAAGAAATCCGACACGAATTTTATCCCTCATTAAACATGTGCCCTCACAACAAGAGAGATACCCATTTTTCACTCGCAAGTTTTCAAATTATAAGATGTATGTGTATATGAATAAGAATTCATCTCACTCTCACAAACAATTCACATGCAACATGTATTGACCCATAAGCTTGCCTTTAGTGTTTTACCCGCTAATTTTGGAATGTCTTAAAGTAAGATGAAGTAGGACTTATTGGGTTGTAATGTAAGCTAAGGGACGGGGTAGGTACTATTCTAGACAATAATAGTGACTATCTTTCCTAAGAATTTTTTAATACATCACACTCTCATTACGGACATCTCTTCTCTTACTTTACCTCTATTCTTTTCACTTATCAATTTCCTCTTTTGTTTTCCCATTTCTTTAAGCACACTTAGCTTATTAGTAAGGAGTACCTAAGCAACTTTTTCCTTATTTTGTTCTCTTACTCCCTACCAATACTTATTCATTTTCAAACAAGTGCACCTCTAGTCTTTTCTTAAACTCCCACAATCACTTTCCTTCTTTTTCCAACTTGTCACTCCTTAAATATTTTGCATTTTTCACTTATGCGTTTAGGAGTTTGGATCAACTTCAAAGATTATAGAAAGAAGGGGATTAGCTTTTATTGTGGCTAGCAAAAAATAGACTAAAGGCTCAATAGGGATAACTAGGATCAAACATTCAAGGTAGGTAAAACAAGGGATAAGAATTAGGCTCATTCAAAGAAATGCCTCAATCATCTCCTACAATTAACATCCCTTATTTCGTTTTGTATACACACCAGGAAAGTTCTAGATACTACACAATAGCATGGAATATACAATATTCTTGCGCTCAATGCACATGCTAAATTCAAGACAAATTCAATTGACTGTTAACTCAGCTAATCACAAGAATGCACAATTAAGCTTTAAGAACATAGAGTGACATTCAAAAGCATAGGTGTCTCAAATAGAGTTATACAACTGCTTAACATGCTTCTTCATTTCAGACCACTTGTATCTCACAATTGTGTGCAGCACATAACAAGAATATCAAGCTATCAACCAGCTCAGACTTCAAAAATAATACCTATTGATTAATTTTCCCTCAAGACAGTCATCAACCGTCCATCGTCAGGAAAAGTCCCTAACTATGACTTAACGGTTATGTACAGACAAAGGAAAAAAATATTTTACTTAGTTCAGAGTTCCCCCTTCGGAAAAGAACTGATAAGAAAAACCCAAGGGTAGGTGAACTGTGCTCAATTGAAACTTTTTCAACAAAAATATTATACCCAGCACCACAATCACCCGAAATCACTTAGCACAAAAATTTGAAATTTCTCTCACCGCACACTTAAAATATGTTATGTCCCCAAAGAATCATTTACAATTAACACAAGGGTGAGAGATATTTCCTGAGGCCTCTAGGCCTAGATAGCAGCATGTTTTCCTCCAAGTTTGAACAACTGGGTCATCGACCCTACACTCATCTTTTACTCATGCTCCTTAACTTTCACTTTCATGGGTACTAATACTTCCCCTGAATTTGTGCTTAATAACCAAAAGAAACAACAACAAGTGAAAATAAACAAAATTACAAACAAACTGAAAAGAAATTGTACCTGTGGTACTCTTGGGTTGCCTCCCAAGCAGCGTCTGATTTTATGTTGCGGCACGACGTGGACTATCCTTTTTAGGATATCCTCAAATAGGTGTTCCTTTCAGGTACCATCTTCTTATCTTTTTATTTTTAGAGGGAATAGCCTCCACCCTATCCATCTTTTCTTTCATCATCTTATTCCATTTATGCCCTCCATCAGACTCGAGCTGAAATGTCAATATGTTCTGCAACAGTGGAGCCATGGAATCTACCACCCCACACTTAGCATCTGAGACCACACTGATCTTACAAAGATCTATATAGTATGTGGGTGGGTTGATTTCTTGATAGACTTTGAAGAGCTCTTCCTCATCATTAACCCTCATTTTAAGGGTACCAGTTCTCACATTGATGATAGCTCCTCCAATGGTTAGGAATGGACGTCCTAGGATCATGGGTACCTTATCACCAACCTTAAAATCAAGAATGATAAAGTCAGCAGGTATAATGAATTTACCTACTTTGATGAGAAGGTCCTCAATAATTTCCTCCGGTGCCACTGTTGACTTATCTGCCAGCAGCAACATTACTCTTGTGAGAAAACCTCCACCTTCTAATTCTGAACAGCTTCTTTCAACTTTACCAATATAGGATCCTCTTCTTGTCTAGCTATGAAATCGGTCACGAAGGAAGATTCTAATCCATTTTGAATGATGACACCACCATCTGCCGAGTCAATAAGACGAAATCCTAATCATGCAAGCCGATACACATCCTTCAATAACTCTTTCCTCTCCTCATCTACATGGGACACACTTTCCATAGAAAGCCTACTAAGAGTGTTTGCCACTACATTAGCCTTGCCAGGATGATAAAGGACTCTTATATCGTAATCCTTAAGAAGCTCCTACCACCTCCTTTGACATAGATTTAGGTCCTTCTAGGTGAGCACGTACTGTAGGATTTTGTGGTCTACACATCCACATGGACCCCATATAGATAATGCCTCCAAATCTGCAAGGAAAATACTACCGCCGCAAACTTGAGGTCATGAGTCGGATAGTTCTTCTCATGGACTTTCAACCTCCTAGAATCATAGGGTATAACTTTACCATGCTACATTAAGACATAACAAAGGTCGATCCTTGAGGCGTCATAGTATACCACAAACCCATCGGTACCCTCAGATGGAGTCAACACTGGTGCTAAAGTAAATCGAGTCTTCAACTCTTGGAAGATCTTCTCACAGGTCTCCGACCATTGAAACTTCACTTTCTTCTAGGTCAACTTAGTCAACGGTGCTACAATGGACGAAAATCCTTCCACAAACCTCCTGTAGTAACAAGCTAAGCCCAAGAAACTACTGATATCCGAAGGACTCACTGGTCTAGGACAATTCTTCGTAGCTTATATCTTTTGAGAGTCCACCTGTACACCCTCACTTGACACCACATGACCAAAAAATGCTATTAAGTTTAACCAAAACTCCACTTGCTGAATTTAGCATACAACTGGTGATCCTTAAGAGTCTGTAGCACCACCCTCAAATGAGCAACATGCTCATCCTCACTCCGAGAGTATACAACAATGTCATCTATGAACATAATCAAGAACATGTCCAAATATGGCTTGAACACCCTGTTCATCAAATCTATAAAAGTTGCAGGAGCATTCGTTAGTCTAAAAGACATAACCACAAAACCATAGTGACCATACCGAGTCTTGAAGGTTGTCTTTGGGATGTCACTCTCTCTAACCCTGAGTTAATGATATCCGAATTTGAGATCTATCATTGAAAAACACTTGGCACCCTTAGTTGGTCAAACAAGTCATCAATTCTAGGGAGGGGATACCTGTTCTTGACTGTGACCTTGTTCAACTGCCGATACTCAATCTACATTCGAAGGGAACCATCCTTTTTTTTCGGAAAAAGAGTACTGGTGCACCCCACGGGGATTTACTAGGTTTGATGAAACCCTTTTCTAAAAGATCCTTCAACTGCACCTTTAACTCCTTTAGCTCAGCTGGAGCCATTCTATAAGGAGGACTAGATATAGGTTGCGTATCAGGAAAAAGGTCAATACCAAAATCAATCTCCCACTTAGGAGGAATTCCCGGTAGATCATCTAGAAACACTTCTGGATATTCGCACACTACAGGAACTGACTAGACAGTCGGGGTTTCAGAGGTAGCATCCTTAACCCTAACTATATGGTACATGCAACCTTTACAGATCATCTTTCTGGCCTCAAGGAAGGAAATGAAATGACCTATAGGCACAGTGGAACTACCCTTCCACCCTAGGACTAGCTCACCTGGAAATCGAAATGCTATAGCATGGGTTCTACAATTTACTAAGGCATAATATGCATGTAGCCAATCCATGCCAAAGATAACATCAAAATCTGTCATGGCTAGCTCTACTAAATCTGTTGAGATGACTTTCAGAAGGACTGTGACGGGGCAACTTTTATATACCCATCGAGCTATAACTGAATCACCGACTGGAGTAGAGATTAAGAAGGGTTCTGATAGGATTTCGGGACTGACTCTGAAACTACTAGCAACATAGGGAATCACAAAAGATAAATTATCCCCTAGATCTAATTATGAATATACATCAAGGTGGAATACAAGCAACATACCAGTGACTACATATGGAGAGGCCACCTGCTCCTGACGAGATGCGAGGGCATAGAATCTATTCTGACGCTGACCACCACCTGCACTAGTTGAGGAACCCTACTGAGAAGAGCGTGCTGGTGGGGCTGCAAAACTAGTTGCTGGGTCTCGGCCCCTACTGTGGCCCTATCTAGCTGTTAGACAATCTCTGACCATATGTTCGGGATTCCCACACACGAAACAAGCACCTGTACCTGCTAGGCACTGACCAGTGTGCCTTCTACTGCACCAGTCATAACCTGGAATACTGGGCTCTACGGATCTTCTCCTCTGACCTCAAAAGCCTAATGTTGGTCCTCTCAGGTAAGCCCTAGATCTAGATGGCACACTTGCTACTGACGATGCTGGGACTGATAATCTCCAATGGGATTGCTGGTGATACCCACCACTAGGTCTCTATTGGGAGAACCCAAAACTATCGGTCATGGCCCTCTTGGCCTCTCTCTCCTTCTCACTCACTTGCACCGCCTCTATCAGCTGGGTGTACAGAACCAATCGCGAGAAGTCCATATCCTGATGGAGCATAGCGGTCCTATAATCCTTGATCACATGGTCCACTATTTTATGTACGAATCTGCTCACTCCAGCCCTTTGATCAACCACCATCTCTGGTGAATATTTGGATAGCCAGGTGAACTCTAAAGCATACTCCTAGATCGTCATGTTGTTCTACCTTACGTTCACAAATTAGGCTACTTTGATCTCCCTCATCCCTCGAGGAAAGAACTGATCTAAGAATGTGATATGGAACTCATCCTAGCCAATGGAACCTGCTCCAACTGCTCTTCTATGCTTCCACTGTCTAAACCAGATATGTGCTACCCCTTTCAACTGATAAGAGGCTAGGTCTATGCACTCCTCCCCTGTTACCCCCATGATCTGGGTGATCTTCAGAATCTCATCAATAAACTTATATGGATCCTCATCCACCTTCAATCCAAGAAAATCCGAAGGGTTCATCCTAAGGAAGTCCTTGACTCTTGTCGCTACTGCACTCCCATTCTGGGGAACATGCACTACTGCCTACTGGTGGACCTGGGTGTTCAATGCTTGTGCCAACATTTGGATGGCTACCCTAAACTTTGCATGGCCAACTCGCTTGGGAAAATCATCCTCGAGGGCTGGTGGGACCTACTGGTGCCCATCTCCGTTGCCATTCTCGTGGCCATTTCCATTTCCATTCCTTCTTCCATTAACTCGGTAAGGAGGCATGATTCTGCAAATGCGTATAACACGAGTTAGAAGGATAGAGAGACATTTCATCGCATGACATAGATCATGAAATAAGGGAAGTTTCCTAAAACATTTTGTAGCCTCATTTTCGTAAGTGCGTAGAACTTCACGCCCATGAAAAAGACATTACTTAATGCGGCTTTCATACAACCTAGGACACTTCAAAATCTAATACTCTAATACCAAGTTTGTCACGACCCAAACATAGGCCCGGATTGAAACACGGGACAAAGAACTCTGGGAGGCTCCAAATCGACCCATGACATGAACATAATAACTAAAATCAACATAAATAATTGTGGAAAGTCTAACATTTGAAATAGCGGAAGTCCTAAAATCCAATAACATATTAACAACATAAAACATAATACTCATCTGAAGCTGAATACATGCTATCTTTGATAAGCCTCTAAAACCTGACGAGTTGATAGGACAAGCCTCCAACTAACTCACTAAAGAATGAAACTGAAGATACTGAGTACAAGCTGATAAAAAGGTCCTCGAAGGATGAGGACTCACCAACCGACTAAGTATGCTAGAACTTTGAGAATCTGGATACCGGCGGTACTGAACTTAAATGTCTGAACTTGTATCATGAAACGATACAACATATAGTATGCGGTCAGTACTTGAAATGTACTGGGTATGTAAGGTAAGTAAAACTAAAATCATGCATATCATATAATATATTCAAGCTAAGATGTTGAGTAAGGCTTGCATGCTTTTATCTAAAAACACGATCTAAACATGATAGAGTATCATAACTGATTCAAATGATCCAAAGCTGAAACTAATAATCATAAGTAAACTTGAACATTAGGTCAAACCTGCTGAAAACATAATATCATAACTGATGAACATGCATAACTAAAAATCATGAGGAACAATGGGAGACTCGTCACATAACTGACAGTACCACGATAGAGCTTACGTGATCCCGACTATTACACTCAAGTGGGAAAATTCATCTATAGCCTTTCCAGGGCTAAAGGCGCTACCATGATATCTATATCAAGTTGAAGGTCCCTTGGGGAAAGGGAAGCTCATAAGGGAGGTCCCAAATAATCCGAACATACCTATGTTGGTACATAGTTCTAAGGCACAAGGTTGACTGAAATCTTTGCCTACTCGGTGCTAGACACTACTCCCAAAACATTCATGTTCTCTGCATCATTTTTCAATGAAGCTGAAAAATCATCTTGCGATGAAGCTGAATCATAATACTACATGAATAATCTGAAAGCATATCATGAGAAGCCTCGACTCAACTATACCACAAGCTGAAAAGTGGGAGTTTAGACTCTAAAACCATGTGGTAAGCTAATAACATGAAGTTAAAGTAAATCATGAAACATACTTGATCATATGAGCTTTCCCAAACTTATACATTCTTTGAGATAGTCAAAATCATGGATATAAACATGGGTAATTCAAAATAATGCTTTCATAATAGACTTCTCATCATACTTAAAAACATAGATCATAATCTCAATCTTTCATGAACTTTCATAATTGGACATCATAATTGTAAGACACTGGAATCATAAATGTGTATTTAAAATCATTATAAAATATGCTCATGAAGCTGAAAACAATATTATAAACATGAATAAATTTTACCCATGTTAGATACTTAGAAAATTTCACAAATTGGGTTAGAACCCCTTAGATTCATAAACTTAGAATTTCATGAATTTGAAGAGAATTTGGAAATGGGAGTGAAGAAATACTCCCATTCATAACCCTACATACCTGGGTACTTAGAATTTCACAACCTTTCTTGAGAACCCAAGTGAATTAAGTACCTAAAGAATCTTCTAGTTTGCTCTTTAATAAACTCCTTTATCTTGAATGCATGGAATGGGGAGGTTTAGAATAGGTTAAGAACCCTTAAAATCCTTCTAATTGAGCTTAAAATGACATAGTACTTAGAAGCTTAATAATTACGAAAATACTCTTACTAAAATGCAAGAAAAATACACTCTACCAGTCACCACGAGGAACACCATGACTCATGGTGACTAACTCGTGAAGTACACTGCCCCAAATTCAACCTTAAAATTCTGCTCGTGACCGCAGCCAACTCCACGAGTCATGGAGTCACTTCACAACTCGTGGCTTCCACTCCTGGCATCTCCGAGAAATTGAACCTTGAACCATAGACTATCTTGTCCACGACTCACTTAATGACTCATTGCCTTGACCACGACACGTTGATTCTCTCGTGGTCACCCCCTAACCATGAGTTCCTGCCAATTCTCCCTTCACTTCATGAGTCACTTAACGACTCGTGAAGTCTCCTCATGGGTCACTGAACGACACGTCCTATAAGCTGGTGCAAAATTTTCTATTTTTCTGTGTTTGAACCCTCGGGTCCGATCTTAGGGCTTTCGAGGTATTACATAATTTGAATGTAAATATTAGCAATATCACATATGGTTAAAATATTTTAAATCTTAAAGTTTGTGCCCTGTCTTCAAAAAATTATAACCTACGACTTTTTAATACAACCTCATATATATCAAAAAATTATTGTCCAATAAAAGTAGTAAGTAGTAAAAATTGTAAGGAAATTATTTTAACATATGCCTTGATCATTATCAAACCTATGAATCTTTTCTTCTGGAAATTTGACAGAAATTATTAGTTGATTGTTATGTATATCTACACACACACACACACATTATTTATACATTCATACATACATATATATACACACACACATACACTCGTATTATAAAATATAACATGATAATAAGTCAACATCGATGTATTTTGTGCAAGCATGCAACACCAAATTAGACAATAAATTAAATTTTAAATCATGTCTTCTAGAAAAGTGCATATAACATATATCACCATCTTAAATTCTCTTTCTCCCCATAGTTTATCAGCCATTTTTAATTTTTTTCACTCTCTAAAATGAACACCATCAATAATTTTGATAAGAGAATTGGAAATACTTCTGCATTGAATATTAGCATAAAGATAAATTACATGAGAGAAAAGATTAAAATCAATTAAAAAATAAAATGAATAGTTGCCTGGCAATTTTTTTCCTTCTTCTCTAGCATCTCTTG